>NXFV01000813.1:0-13682 GCA_002803225.1 Gamarada debralockiae | reverse complement strand
TGGGCTTGGAGAGAAGCAGACGCAGTAGCAATATCATCGTAAACTGCTGCTGTAGGAGGGGGGCCCGCAAGCCGCGGACGTCGGGAGGTCCATGGCGATAGATGTGGTAGATAATGTGAAGATTATTGGGTATAACTGAATTCTACAACAACATCGACGCGCCTCGCGTTCCCATACAAATTAGTGTGGTGGCGCGAGGTTGATAGGTGTACCGAGTGCATGTACAAATAGCCGGGAGTCATGTACAAATAGCAAATCCCTTCTTATATTGAGGCTCTGCTAAACAGCTGGTGGGCAAGGTATGACGCTGTAATTAGAGCTAATGGCGGGCCGACAAAGTAAATATGGCAAGGTTTATGGAGTTATTATTAAAGATATTGATCTAATTTAGAGAAAAAAAATCCCTAGTCCAGAATCTAAGATCACATCCTTGAACTGGGTGAGGGGGAATAGTAAGCGAGATTTAGGGCCAACCAGCGTCGAGCCTCTCTCGCCCGTTTTGGACGCGAAAACTTCAGAAACTTTTACCAAGCCAAAGTACAGAATCAAAGTGAGCTCGTATCTTTGAGGAGGGAGCCTTGCGATGCGAAACACCACCTCTCGGCATTTCAAAAGTAACTGTGACATGCGCCCGTCCGTCAAATTTTGTCGCCCTGTTTTACTTTTCTGAGCCTTTTGGTGGAGGCGGAGAGATCTGTGGAGGCTTGGCGCAGGGATGGTGGTGGATATTGCACCGAATGCGGTACGTCCACATCGCGAATCATAGGTAGGAGTACATCCTTCAAGCTTTTTGGGCGTTTTGGGCGCCCGACATGTGTTCTGGAGTTGAAGAAAAGTGAATCACACGTCCAAGAATTCAACGACACTCACAGCCGCCGCTCGGAATGCCGGATCCTACTTATGAGCTCACAATGCCCCTGAGGCTGAAGCCTTTCATTTTCGCATTTTCATTTTGTCACTTTTCTATTTGTCTGTCAACTCACATAGATGGCACGCCCTCAATATGAATCGGGACTTGAGTTGAACCAATATGCGGGGCTGGAGGCCCAATATCAGGGGATGGAGATAAATCACTACCCAGGAAACACGTCAGACGAGAGTGGTTCGGAGAAGCCAGCTTTCCACATGAACGGCCATGCGTATATGGAAGATCCTCGATCCCAACTACATCGAGACCTCAAGACGCGACAACTGTCCATGATTGCGCTCGGTGGTGCTTTGGGAACTGGGTTGCTCATCAACACAGGCCCGTTTCTTGCTCAATCAGGTCCCGGAAGCATGTTGATCGGATATGCCTTAGTGGGAATACTGTGCTATTCGGTGATGGCTGCCATGGGAGAAATGGCTGCTTGGCTTCCAATCCCCTCAGGGTTTACTGGTTTTGCTCATCGCTTCGTTGATCCTGCGCTTGGCTTTGCCCTGGGTTGGAATTATTGGTTCAAAGTCTGCATCCAAACCCTCTCAATTGCATTCATCTACTAACTCATGAACAGTACATCATCACTACTCCGAACAATCTGATTGCGTCTACACTCGTCATCAAATATTGGTTCGATCAGCGTGGATATGAAGGACCAGCGAGCCATCCTGCGTTGTATGTCGCTCTTTTTCTCGCTGCTATCATTGCGATCAATTACTTCGGAGTCAGCGTCTTCGGAGAATTCGAATTCTATCTCAGCAGTGTGAAGGTTCTGGTCATCCTCGGTCTCATAATTTTCACACTGGTCATTGCTGCAGGAGGTGGACCAAAAGATCACCCCAAGGGCTTTCATTACTGGTCTGATCCAGGGGCTTTCGCACCGTATCCAAACATAAGTACGAATTACGGCGCCATATCTCAAGGACTTCTGCTAATTCTATGATAGAAGGAGGCCCTGGCCAGTTCCTAGCGTTCTGGAGCGTCCTTGCAAGCGCCGTATTCTCTTTCCTTGGGGCAGAGCTCGTCGGTGTCACGGTTGGAGAAGCTCAGAACCCACGGAAAGCCGTACCGCGAGCAGTCCGAATGACATTCTTTCGAATTGTCTTCTTTTATCTCGTCCTCGTCCTCCTGCTCGGCATGACCGTCCCGTACAACAGCACACTTCTTCTTTCTTCCGTCAACGAGAGCAACAACTCGGTTAATGCCGAAGCGTCCCCGTTCGTCGTTGCCGCTCGTCTCGCAGGCGTAAACACCCTTCCAAACCTGATCAATGTCTGCCTCTTGACCTTCACCTTTTCGGCCGCAAATTCCGATCTCTATATCGCCACGCGAACTCTCTATTCCTTGGCCGTCGAAGGTAACGCTCCTAGTATCTTCAGCCACACGAATCAACACGGGGTACCGATCTACGCCCTCGGACTTTCGAGCTCCGTCTGCGTGACTGCATTCATCAGCGAGAAAATTGGAGCGTTCAAAACGTTCCAGTACTTCGTCTCTCTCGTCACCATTTTCGGCATCCTAACCTGGATATCGATCCTCATTTCACACATCTACTTCGTGCGCGCTCGCATGGCCCAGAACATCCCAGATTCCGCATTAGCCTTTGTATCTCCTTTCGGCGCTAATGGATCAATGACTTTCTTGGTGTTTGCTTGTGTGATCCTGGTGTTTAATGGCTGGGCGGATTTCGTGCATTCTGCTGGGAGCAAGTTTGATTGGCGTAATTTCACTGTTGACTACATAGGCGTTCCGATATACCTCATTATGATCTTTGGATACAAGGTCATTATGAAGACGGAAGGAGTCAAACCTGAGGATGCAGATCTATTTAGTGGGAAGGCGAAGATCGACGAGGATGAAGCGGAGTTCCTTGCTGAGGAGTTGAGACGGAAGGGAGGCGTGCATGAGACGAAGTATGAGAGGCTGTATAGAGTTACTTTGGGGAACTTCTTTTGATTGTACTTTTATGAGGGTGTTTAGGTCATTTAGTAGTGTTTTTGAGCGAGGAGATGGTGCATTGTGTATTTTGCATGTGCTTGAATTGTTACATTAGCATTCTTTATATTTCAACTTTCAACAAGCGACCTTCTTCCATTTTACCCTGTGCCTTCCCAAAGTTAGGTCCCCCATCTTCCTAGTTGTCGCAGTATCGGTCTGGATACCTCCATCGCAGCACTTATTACCGGTTCCACGCACTCAGTGGAGTAAGCACCAGAGCCTTATGGAGCGTATGCTGTGCAACAGGACTGATCTCCAGGGCAATCCTTGACGTCGTGTTAGCCAACGCGTACTTTTGGGTGTTGTGGCGGTGAGTCTTACGTTGTAGTTGGCGCACGCTTGGACAGCGGCGGCGCTGAGGAGCACTGCGACGAGGTAGAGGAATTGCATGTTGATAAAGTGTTTTCGCGGAGTTGTTCAGGAGAATGGAGAATTGAATTCGATTGAGTGATCAGAGGATTTGAGAGTTCAGTTTGGGATAAATAATTATGAGGAGAGGTATGCTGGTTTTATATACATGAAGTGTGCCGGTACCTGAGCTCCGTCTTGTCATCTCCAAATTCCGGCTATTCTGGACACGCAGAAAACAGAAAATACGCATCATAGCAAATTGGGGAGTTAGGGATCATCAGCTCTACAGAGATATCTAGACGTGGAGCTCGATAGTTTTGGTAGTCATGGCTAGCTTCCTCCTCGTGTCGCCATCTGCCGAAGGATCTGGGATCGGTGATCTACCCCTTTCTTTAATCAAACTGGTAGAGGCCCACTAGGACATACCCAATCATCAGCTCGACATAATCTTATTCCAGCGTTCTTCTCGGATAGGCTTAGCTTTGAAACAACGTTCGACTGAGATGGTGACATCAGCCAGAAGTGTTGTTAATTTGAGCTCTCGAAGAGATGGACCTTCTTTGGCTTCGTTCAAATATAGAAGACAGTCAAAGTTGGGAAAACACGTATAAATTCGCAGGATCCCAAAGGAATAACTTCAATTACTCACTTATCATCAACAAACCGACTTCCACTCAAAGAAGCCCACAATTCAGCAACCATGAAATTCTTCTCCGTCCTCATCCTCCCATTTCTCCTATCTATGACCACCGCCGACCAAATATTCTGCGAAACCCGCGATGTAAGCTCTCATCGACACGTGTCCATATTCAGCTGTTCAATACTGACACACCGATAGGATTGTCCCGGCCAGCAAGTTTGCGCGACCTGCTTCTTTGGTGCTGGTATTACACAGTGATACTGCTCGGATCCTTACTCAGGATTTTGTGTTGATCAATCGAATGTTCCTGCGATAACTGGACAGGAGGATACGAGTGAAATTTGAGTGCGGAGTTGATGTACGGCAGTTGCTGGATACGGCATTAGGCAGTTGTAAGAAGGCTGCCTCTGGCTGACAGTAACTTCCTACTTGAGAAGTCTTTGGCCAAGAAAGGTCTAGGGATCTTTTGAAAATATAAACCACCTCTCATTCTATCATGCAATCCACAGTTCGCAGCCCCTTGATATCAGAGAGCATCCTCCGAACAGCTCCATTCGTCAAACTCACCGTAGTCTCATGATCCGTTCCCTTCCACGTCACACACTCTACCTTTATCCCCTTCCCCCTACTTTCCTCCTTCCAACACTCTTGAAAATACTTCATCCCTTTCTCCCCAACCATTATATCTTTCTCTGGCAAGAAAATATCCACTCTCAGTGGCTTTTGGCCCTCCGCTATCCTTACATCCCAAGCATCCGCGAGTGTCCTTACACATTCTTCATAATTATCGCAAGCTTCCCACGTCGTCCCACTCAAAGACTTCAAGCACAATCTTGCCTCGTCGTTTGCACCAGTCGTGTTCTCTGCAAACCCGTACTTGAACACCATATTGTCAAGCTCCTCTTTCAGCTCAAGCGAGATCCCATATCCGTCTAGACATTTCCTCGATTCCTCCTCTCTTTGCTTTTGGGTTGCAACCTTGTTCTTAAATGCAGAAGTCACGAGTGTGAAGGAACTACCACTGACAGCGAAAGTGGGTTGGGCTTGGTTGATTAAAAAGTTCACTGCCAAGATTTTCGAGTCAGGTACGTGCTCAATAAAGGAAGAAGAATGGTGCTGAGGATGTTTGCATCAGTTTGGAGAGAACCTTTTACTCCTAAGAATCCTTTCTGAAGTAGAAGACTAGAGTTTGCTACTCTAGAAACCGGCTGGAAGAGGAATAAGCACTCTTAAAAATACTCACTAAGTTTGTTCCAGTGGTTGAGAAGAGAGTTGGGGAGTATGGAGGCTAGCATAAGGAAGGAAACAGAGGTGTGAGACTGGTGTACCCAAGGGCTGAAGAAGGTGATGCTTGGATATGTAGGGTAGAGGAGCTCGGGGTGGTGGACGAGCATGTTGAGTGCGTAGATTGTTCCCGCACTGTGGGATGCCAAAGCCACCTGCTTGATTTTGAGATGTTGGAGGAGAAGGGGAGCCACTTCTACGAAGGTGGAGATCCGTTCCGAGAGGGTGACTTCGGTTGATCCTCCAAATCCGGGTCTAGAGAGTGTTAGCTGAGTGTTTTGGGACTCGAGAACTACCTTCAAGGGACTTTTGGTCTAAGCCCCAGAGATAGAGCCATGGAGCCGAAATGGCCTTGGGAGAGCACCGTAGGAGAGATGGGAAAAGGGGCATGGGACAACCACATGCTAATCATATGTGGAAGACTTCCACCACATCTTTCTCCATCCTTACAAATTCGAAAGGAAACTCCATATGCCATTGAAGGAGATTGATATATGAGGCCATCATATAAGGGAATGGAACTACGAACCTATCAATCAAGATTATTCTCACTCCTTCCGTCTGCGCAATCCAATCAAACCACGGCGCAATATATCGTGACCCAAACATTCCACCACAGAACAAGATCGTTGGAACGTCCTCTCCCACATCAACATCCACACCTGCAATGGCATAAGTGACTTTCAAAGGCCCATGTTTATCTGTATCAGGAGCTGTGAATATTCGATGGAACTTCCGCGGAGCTAATTTTTCGATCGCTTGAACTTCTAGAGACGGCAAAGCCATTTTGGTTGTAGGTTATGTGAAGAATGGATAAAAAATTGATAAACATAGCGCTGAGATATATATCAAATTGAGAGGCTCTTCAGCTCGGTGATGCCTAGTTGAGTTGCGCGGCCGATCACGATTATGCGGCCAGCATTTACGGTTCAGCCAATGAGATCGCCACACGCAGTATTTGTCAGCTGCAGCCTTAGGAAAAAGGGGCTGCCGAAATCATTTTGATATGAGGGTCTATGGTCTCTCTGCCCTTCGTTCTTGATTCTTCAAAACTATATCAAGTAGCAGGCCATATCCGCATTTCCACGTCCTATCGTACGCCGCAAACTCCAAGCAATGCCAAATCTCAAGTGTCAACGAGGCCTTTTACACAAGCAGAACACTGTGGCAGTTAGTAAAAAAGGTAACTCAAAGGCATACGGAGAAGAACCCACGCATTCAAACACCCCTCATTTTCGGGGTTGTTTGTGATCTGCGCCCATCGCCCCCACACGACTTTTCCTCCAGCGGTAACTAGGCCAAGTTCGCTCACTATCTACCGAGTTAGCAAAACTTTTCACATGCGGATTGGAAGTACGTACCGTTGACCTCGATAATTGTACCTTTTGTAAGGACTCCCAGTTGTGTGTACATAGGGTTTTGCGGATTCTTCAAGCCTTGTTAGTCTGTGTGTACCGGCCTTCTTGAATGCTCCAGCATACCTTCTTCACAGAAATGATTGGTAATTGAACAGTAACGCCCAGTTCTGGGTGAGTAACATTTGCTTTCTTATAACGCTGTACCCATAGAGTTAGTATATGTCTGCTATGTCACCTAGTGCTCCGACGTACTAATCCCATGGGCCGGATGAATCTCTCGTATTTGACTGGCCGACGGGTGAAGTCCTGTAATGAAGCAAAGAGTCAGTAAGTATTCTATTGCGACGGCTCTGGGGGTATGGAGAGGATTCAAGCCGAAAAGGCCCGAACTCATTGAGCCTCCACGGGGCAGAGCCCCAAGCATAACGTACTGGTCCGACAAAAGTAGGCTTCGTGATCATGCGTTTCCACCCCTTCTTCGCAGTTTTCTTGCCCGTTTTGACCACCTTGAACACTATAAAATTCCTGAGTCAGCACGAGAGAAGAAGATGAGGACGGAGCAGAATTTCATAATTCTAACAGAGAAGCAAATAATTGCATTGGGAACAACGTACTCTCTTCTTCTGCAATTCCGCGGACCTTAGGCAGAGGGACGCTGAACCTAGATCGCCGGAAAGTCAGTAATCCCAATCAAGGATGATTCAAGAGTAAGTAAGTCCATTCTCGCTGTCGGGAGAAAAAGCGGAAGTAAATAGAGTACATGAGACAAAAAACACGACTGAGAGTGGAAGTGGGAAATCAAAGAGCCGATTGTGCTTACTTCGCAGCCTTCTCAGCTCTCTTGTTCTTGATCGCTGAGCTCAGAGCCTTCGCGTTTGCCGGGTTCGATCGGTCAAGTAGATATTGTGGGAGAGGAGTGCTTGATGGTTCGTTGGGTGCGGAGGACTTGACGTTTCGTTCTTCTATAGACTAGTTGAGACGTACCCAAGTTAGACCTATTCTGGAAGGCAGGGGGGCTGGAGTGGTAACCTTGATCTGCTTCTTCATCTGGATCTTCTCATGGTGTCTCTTCTTCTGGTACAACTTCGCCCGTAGTCCAGTCAATTTCTGGGCATCTTCAGAGGCTTTGTGTCCCTCCCTTGCCGTCTTCTTTCTCGTTCGCTCTTCGTGGTCGAGACGCCGACCATGTAGCTTGCGCCACCGGTCCATGTACTCATTTTGAGGCATGATGGGCGATTAAATTGCTGAAATGGTGGTGTGAGGAGGCGTTCTTCTCGATAACCGTTATCGAAATAATTTTTGCAGCCGCAGGTATTTTAACGCGCCACGATCTGATTGGTCTGTGAGCTTATTCATCCAAATCCTTTTCCGAAGGTCGGAATTGAAGCACTCCTGTCCCTCAATAAGTTCGAGACTGGGAATTGGTCTTTACAACAACCATCTCCGGCCTTGAAATGCTCAGCAGAACCATTAGGAAGTCCATTTTGGACACGCGGGTATCGTCTTCTGCGCTCCCTCCCACCTTCCTCCTCCCGAGTCGAGCGCGATATTTCAATTCTACAGTACAACATGTCGAATCACCACCAGACAGATTCGATGCTTCTCAATTACCATCTGTGACCTCGAAAACATCTACTTCTCTGAGAGCAGCATCAATCGCCCCTTCCTCAGTCCCACAAACTCCTACAAACCCAAGACCAACAGCTCTCGATCCCTCCGTCAAAGAGCTTCTTCCCCTCCTCGCAGCGCAGCCCTCTCACTACATAAGCGCACACATCCACGGTCGCCCATACCTAATTACAGCTGGCGATATTGTGCGGCTGCCATTTCGCATGCCTGGTGTTGTGCCAGGGGATATTCTACGTCTGAACCGAGCCACGAGTATCGGCTCGCGAGATTACACGCTGAAAGGGGTACCATACATCGATGAGAGGATATTCGAGTGCAGGGCTAGAGTCATGGGCACCGAAGCGGAACCAATGCGAATTAAGGAGAAGACGAAAAGGCGGAATAGGAAGGTTAAGACGGTTAAGAGCAAGCATAAATTTACGATTTTGAGGATTGCGGAGGTCAAGATCAATAATTTGGAGGATATTGAGGGCTGATGGACGAGTATTGAGATTGGGGAAAGGGTCGATACTTAGATCTGAGGATTCGATTTCATAGAGGCTCGGTCGTGGCTCCTGTACAATGGTCTTGGATGACGGGGAAGTAGTCTTCATTCCCACAGTGTACTGCATAGCGGACAACTCCCACGGTGTACAATAAATCGGATAAATGACATGGCGTCAAGATGCACTTCAAATCGATCGGCGTGAGTAACATTCCACGCATCTCGTGCAGCTCATTGGTCGGACGCTTTATATTGTGGGAGATTTCATAGGGCTGTATCTGCATTCACGAGCAGATTCAGAGGAACCTTCCCAAGTCTCTGGTGGAAATGGATATGATTGGATCAAGTTGACTCAATCGTTATGCTTGTTTTCTGCGTCTAATTTGCCCCTTTTCAGCCCCATGATTGCTCTCGTTTGAACTCCGAAGCCTTGCATGAGTGGCTGCGTCTATCCAGAGCTAACGATTGGGCAGCTCCGAATTAAGAATTTAGATCTTAAGGGGTAAGTGCCTGATTGTTTATACTGCCTCGCTGTTGAGTTTCAAATTTAGCCTCGTCGAGTCACTTGCATTTGGTGAAATATGACGGTCCGTCCGGTGCTTGTATCCCGTGAGCCTAAACATGCCACGATCTTCATCATAGAAGATGAATATGAAGAACCGTTTTATTGATAGAGGTATGTTTGAAATGTTCTGTTCGAACTTTACGCGGCTGCTAACCCGGGCAGGCCCACGAGGCTATTACAAGCCCTTTGCGACAAGAACCTTAGTGCTTGTCTCACTCCTTCTCATCACCCTCACCCTCATCGCTCTCTTGGAATACGCCTGCCGAACCATTCCAAACCATGCCGGTATTGGCGCGTTGGGGAATGTTGTGAATGGAACCCTCAAAAGAGATCTCGCCTCGAATGTGAAAAGAAGCCCGGTGCAACCCGTCGAAAGGCTTGAAAGCTGTAAGCGTTCCCCACTCCCCAAAACTACATACCACAGAACTAACCTTTGATTATTCCAGTCATTCCTATCCTCTCCTACGACCCGTATTCTTTCAGTGCAAGTTCAAGTCCAAGCTCAAGCCCTTCGGTGACTACAACGGCCACTGGGGGCTATCTATCACTGGGTGGTAGCGCGAGTCCCACCCAGGGCGGCAAGGGAGGGTCCATATCGCCTACAATCGTTCACGGCGGATGGCTCCCCACAGGAGACGGTTCCACAACGATACCATCTTCTCAACCAACGACCATCGAGGGTCCCTCGTCGAACTCGGTATCCCAACCAACTCCCCCTCCCATTGTGGGAGGGAACGACCCGCCAGTTGATCCAACCACAGGCGCAGGCGCGACGCCCTCAAATGTTCCTGTGAACCCTGTGCAGCAGCCGACTGTTGTTTCAACACCTGATAATGGAGAGCCTACGGGTACGAGCTCGCCCTCAGATGCTACTGAAACAGTTGCCGATGGCGCAAGCGCTCCTAATGATGCCGCTGTGGCTGTTATCGCTGGTACAAGCTTGACTGAAAGTTTGGCTGACCCTATCACAGGCTCGAACGCCGCCCCGACTCCAGTCGTCATTATAAGCAATGGCCAAACGTTTGTCGAGACTCCAAGTCCTGCCCCTGCCGGTTCCCATGCGACCCCAACTCGAGTGGTGATTGAGAGCAATGGTCAAACCTTTGTTGAGACTCCGAGTCCTGCTCCAGTGGTTGTAACAAGTGGTGGCAAAGTCTTCACTGAGAGCCCGAATGATGCTCCAACACCGGTTGTCGTTGTCAGCGATGGCCAAACATTTACTCGGACTCCAGATGCGAATCCAACACCTATTGTGGTGGTAAGCGATGGCAGAACATTTACTGAAACTCCAAATCTTGGGGCAACGACCCTGAACGCAAATCCTACGCCAGTGGTGTTTGTGAGCGATGGCAAAACCTTTACTTCGACCCCAAGTTCCAATAACAAAGTCAAGAACCCAAGTCCAACCCCAATAGTGGTCGTCAGCGATGGCCACACCTTCACCGAAACGCCAACTTATATACCGTCAGGAGCTTCCCCAACTGCTTCAGAACCCGCAATCAAACCAATCGCAACGGTCGTAAACTCAACAGGAACATTTCTCATATGGCCAGGCGGAGAATCTTCCATCTACCCACAAATAACGCTCCAACAATACACACTCGTAGCGTTCGTTCCCTTGCTCCTTGCTATGCTCTACACAATCCCCTTCCGAATCCTCGACCGCACCGTCCGCGAAGTCGAGCCCTTCTACCAACTCTCCCAAGCAGGCGGTGCGCTTGCCGAACACTCCCTATGCTTGGATTACATGACCTCAAATGGATTTATCATGCCGTTTAAAGCGGGGTTGAGGGGACATGGATATGTGTTTTGGTCTTCTTTGATGAGTCTTGCGGTTGTGGGTCTTGCACCATTGAGTTCCGAGGCACTGTTTGTTAGTCTGAGCGGTGTGGAAGGGGTAACCTATGGAGCAGACATTTCGAACTCCTCCTCGCAGGATTATGCAAGTTGGGGCGTCTATCCGACACTTGCGCGGTTGATTGAGGGGCTGCTGGCGTTCGTTGCGATATTGATTGTGTTTATGATTTGGTATGGGATGAGACGAGAGAGTGGTGTGTATGGAGAGCCATTGAGCATTGCTGGACTGGCGACTCTATTCCACAGTTCGCCGCTGTTAAGAGGCTTCAGGGAAATTGACAGTCGAGTCAGCAATTCGGAGCTGAAGAAAATACTCGCCGGTCAACGCTACAAGGTGGGGGAATTTACAACCGCGGATTATCGAGCCTGCTACGGTCTCCTTACTGCGGATTCTGAATCCGGATTTATCATCAACGCACACAGATCAAAGAAAGGTCCCTATCGACTAGTTGAAGGCACCGAGTCTAACGTCGATATGTCGGGGTCTGGGAGCTCGACTACCAGCTCAAAACGAAAGCAAATATCGATAACATGGGAGAGAATCAAAGAAAAGATGTTATATGGAGGGATTCTCTTCTTGATAACGGGGATGCTGACTTTGATTATGTACTATCATTGGAGTGAAGGGGATATCCACCATGGTTTTGAGCAATTCATGGATTCGAACGGTTTTGGAGTAAGGTTCATGATGACCGCGCTTGGGGTGGCGTTGAAGATGTTTTGGAGTAATTTGGATCAAGGTATGTCTTCCCCCAATCCTTTTTTCAAACCTATCACTGACTGCAGTATGTGTACAGAGCTGAGGAGACTAGCACCTTACAACCGACTCGCTCTCTCCTCCGCCGCACCCCTCGACAGCATATTGGTACCAACCTACATGTCTCCATTCTCTGCCATATGGCCGTCGATTAAACAAAAGCACTTCGTCATCGCGCTCATAGCCTTCGTCTCCATTCTCTCCGAGTTCCTCCCTATCTGCCTCGCCAACATTACATTCAGCCCCGCCACCACACAAACGGCGTACGAGACCTGCAACGACATATCCATGGTTATCCTCATCCTCATGCTGATTTCAATTCTCTTACTTATCTTCCTCCCAAAAAGGGGTGTAAAACGACTACCGAGGAACCCAAATACCGTTGCATCAGTTTTAGTGTACATTGCCGTTCATGGAGGGTTAAGGGAGAGAGAGGGTTTGTTGGATAGTGTGAAGGGGATGGAGAGAATGGACACGGAGGAGCGTAATGAGGTTATTGCTGGGTGGGGTAGGACGTATAGTTTGGGACTCGATAAGACGGACGACCTCAGGGTTGATGAGGATGGGAGGATCGAGAGATTGTGGGTTGATTAGACTATGCTTAGATGCCAGAAGTAAGAGATCTTTTTGAGACTAATGGAAAGTCAAAAGTCGCCATTGCCCCCATTCTCACTGCAGTTTTTGTGTGGCTGCCCAATTCGAATGTTCCGCACATGAAGAGTTATTTCTGGGTGAAGAGAGACAAGTGCCTTTCTGAAATCAGCCTCCAAGATGGAGAACGCGGATTGTGCCTTAGCAGTAAGCAGATTTGTTTTCTATATAATCCTCAGAACATTTGGAGCTGAATCGACACTCAATGAAAGAGGAGTGCCTCTGCTTCACCCGTCTTGATACACCGTGGCCCTTCCCACTTCAATCTTCTCGCGTGAAGATGTTTTGGCGATGACCTCATGAGATTTTGCTAGAAATCTTCTATCTGAAGCCGAATATATCATGCAAGCAAAGAGTTCTGGGAAGAAACGACAACGAAACATGCGACGACAGCGAGAAATCGGATGGTGACGGAAATAATTGATGAGATTGGGAGATGCCATCCGCGTCTTTGCATCAGTATCTCCTGATTTGTTGAACTCCGAGATGCGACACTGGTGATATCTCAACCGGACTTCTTTAGAAAAGGCGTTTCGACCAGTGACCAGTTTAAAGAACGTTTTGTTTGTTATGTTTTTAGAAAATCGAGGTTGCCATTATGGGGTGTAAATATGGACTGAGAGGTCTGGAATAATATTACCGCCCCTCTCCCTAGGTTCTCAAGTTTGTGGAGTTTTGCGGGTGGGGGGGTGTGAATGGAGTTCGAGATGAGGTAGATTGGTGAATTAAGCATGATTTCACTGTTAACCTCTTGGTGGCGAGGAACATGTTCGGGGACAGCACCGTGAAGTGTATGGCGGCGAGATGGCTTCTTGATATTTGCAAGTTGAGAGGGGCTTGTGGCCCGTTTAGATTCTTCTGGTTTCTGGTCCGCGTAGCCCATCCAATTAGACCATGCTCTAAAGGCCAACATCCTTTTGAAATACTCCCACATGGACAACATAAATTCATTCTCTCCCTTCTCTCAATTCTCTGCGCTATTCAAACCTATTCACTCACTGCCTACCCTTTCTTAAAACAACTATATAAACCTAAACTTCCAATTCTCTTTTACAAGGCAAACTTAATGTTCCCGAAAGCTCCTACCATCCCTAGCACTACAACTGAGGTACCGCTTTCTTTACGTCTATTGCAAAGCTTGCGTCGAGACTGCCCCGCTAAGAGGACTACTGGCTTGGGATTTGTCCTT
>NXFV01000812.1:0-14871 GCA_002803225.1 Gamarada debralockiae | reverse complement strand
TTTTTTTTTTTTTTTTTTTTTTTTTTTTTTTTTTTTTTTTTTTTTTTTTGCATTTTTCTTATTTTTTTTATAGTTAGGGCTCTCAGTAAGTATTGAACTTGGGAGGGATTTTGTTAGATCTTATTTTTTAATTTTGCCTTTTGGTCCAGAGGTCCTTTGGGGGTTAGGGACGAGTTGGAAAGAGTAAATATAGTAGAGCGGAGAAACAGCAAAGCGTATCATAAGATATATCTGATTTGCACGCAACGAGGACGCTCTGGGCTACAAAGAAGACGAACCTTCGAAGACCTTCTCCATACCATATAACCATACCTCTCCCCAAAGCCTCCTTTTGTAGATCGCAAAGCAGATTCAGTATCACGTATGACGTCCCCTTTCCACGAGTGAGTTCCGCTAATAAAGCAGAGCCATCATAAGAGCGCCTGGATCAAATTCGACTCTATATTTCGAAGAACGAAGTGGCTTGAGATATCTCTGATTCAATTCTGTCCACGGCAATTTGCCTGAGCAGTCAGATCCTCCAACCAGGAGGTCTGGACGTTCACCGCCTTCGCACTCCCCTCCCTCTGGTTCAAGGTTTTGGAGTATCGTTGTCGTTGGTGTTATTACTGTTGTTTGCATTTTCGTTGTCGTTTCTTCTCCCAGAGTACTCCCATGTCAACCGAGAGAGTTCTTTTTGGCTCCAGCAAAGGCAGAATCTTTGTAGAGCCCTTTCAAAACTTGGAGCTGCAGAATGGAACTCGGCAGCCCTATTTCGCTGAATGATGGTAGCTTTCTCATCGGTATCTAACGAAGCGATTTTTGCCTTGGCAAAAGCGATGGCCCTCTCAGCGGCTGTAACAATAGCACGATCTTCTTTCTCGTACTAAGGCATCTTCTTATATTCGAGAAGTAGTCCTCCAGGAAAATCCGATCAAAGGGTAGTAGCAGATCATTTCTCCGCGTCTCTCGTCTCTAAGTTGCCGATTTCTTGACCCTGAAGTCTACAGTGTTAGTGAACATTGTTTCATGCTCTGATCCCAGCCACTTACCTCAAGCGTACCACTTTCCCCACACATTTCTCAAGAATTCAAATACCCCCGTAGAAGATGTGGTTTGATAAATACATAAGTCAATCGAGTCAGCCATATAGTCCAGGCACCTTGCCCTCAGCCTCGGCGTTTAGCTGTGGCTAAACTAGGCAGTATGGCGATCATAGTTTGCCCCTAGAACAGGGGAAGTCGCTTGGCTGCAATGTACCATATTCCCTCCCGGTTCACAGTAGATCTGGTATGGGGCTCGGATGTGAAGCTCTATTCCCACTGCCGTTGCATTTGTCATCACGAGGAATGCCGTTGTCGTTGGCCTTGTCGTTGCCATCCAATCCATCCATCGTCGTCGTTTCTTCGCAAAATACGTCTTCCCAGTTTACCTTCCACGTGGAAATTGCCCATGAAGATAGGCGCCCGATGATGCCACTTTCAGGCCTGGAGGAATTATGTAGCAACGCCCGAATCTAGGTCTCGGCGGTAGAGGCACCTTCGTTCTTATTTTTAAACTTTAAATAGGGAAGACCCTCGAATTTCTCAGTGGGGGAAAATGAATGTCCTAAAGAAGTGAGGAGTCAGCTGACGTTAGGATTAGGGAAATTTCACCTGCTCCTGTTGAGCTTATACAGTAGCTTGCAAAACCGGCTTCCCTACAACTACACAATCCAAAGTCTTTGTCGCCGAGCCAAGACCCGGCACAGCCCATACCTCGCTAAGTGACTCATGATCAAGAGATTGTGATGCCTCTACACACCGTATCTATATTAGGCATAGCGACCCTTTCTGCAGTGATACGAAGGCCGCCGCAATTTAAGCGAGACCCTATGAAAAAGAGCCTCAAAAACAATTGATTTTAAAATGCAACTAACAATTCCAGAATCTTAAAAATCCGGCAAAAGATAGATATGCTTCTATTCTTTTACAGTCCTTGGCTTGAGAGTGTTTTGATAAGTTTTGGTGTAGTTATAAATTGCGCCTGTCTTCGTATTATATAATTGACTTTAGACCAGATTATACCGTAGGATTACATAATCAGGACGGAATTATATATAATATCAGACCCCGAGGTTCAGTATCATTGCCATCGACTTCTCTGCCTGGTCTTATCAACAACCATCAAAGGGCAACATGGATCCCCTTTCTATCACTACAGGTTGCATTGCTCTTATTGCAGCTGCCGGGAACTGTGCTCGCTACATAACGAACTTTGTTGTCAGCTGCCGGGATGCCCGCCAAGATCTCGCCGCCATGTCCCGCGAGCTCTCGGATCTAGACATTACACTTCACATTCTGAAGGATGACACAATCGCAAATGGACCGAACCAGCTTCCAGAAGACTTGCGTCAACGCATCTGTGGAATTATAGAGAACTGCAACAGCGTCCTTTTGGAACTAAAGGCGTTGCTTGATAGGTACGACAGTGCGGGGCTCGATCGCGTGACACGGTGGGCACTCTCAGGCCGCAAAGATGCAGAGAAAATACGTTCGTCTCTAAAGGCGCACAAAGAAGCATTGGGTCTTGTGGTGGAAGCGACAACGCTGTAAGTGAAATATAATGGTTCGGCGATGGGATCCTTGATGTTTGGTACAGTCGCAGACTTCATCGTCTAACCACCCGCGATACTTAGACATATGACAACAGTAGTTGCGACCGATACACAGAAGGTTTCCAAGGACACAATCCTGATTAAAGAGTATACAATGAAAATTGTAGAGCAACTTGCCAAGCAGGATGAGATCCTTGAGCAAATTGCATGGATTAGGGCGGTTGTGTCTCAGAGGTCCCCTAGTGACCACTCGAGTACTCTAGTAATGGATAAATACCTCGACAGCATGACTGACTATGCTGGTTCTGTATGTGGACACTCTGTCTCGGACGATGTCGCAGAAGAGATGCGCCAGCTCTCACTGGAGGCTCCTACAAGCAATAGTGACAGCAGCAACACCTTTCTCAATCCGTTCGAACCATCCCCGTTTCTGTTGGATGACACCCCCGAATCCATGACGATTGTCGTCGGCAATACTCACCGGTTGGTGACACCGCAGCCGGAGTGTAGTTTGTCAAATAAGCATCTCTGGTCCTTTTATCTTCAAGCATCAGGGGAAGAGATAATCCACGAAGTTGGAATCCATCTAGTAAGCGTCTCCCAGACTTATATCACTACCCAGTTCAAAGATATAATACTGATGTCTGTCCTCACTCAAAAGCATTCGACTTTCGTACCATCAGAGCTTATATTGAGAAGCTCTCCTTACAGGGTCACACGTATTGGCTGGGGTTACTTTACGATTAAAATCACCATTGTACTGAAACCAGGCTATCTGTGGCACAAGGGAAATACTAGATCCTTGAAGCTTGAGTGGGGGCTTGACTTTAACGGATTTGGGAGTTCAGCTTCTTATGATTATGCTGTCAGGGTTGAAAGAGGCAATGTTCTAAGTTGACAAATGGTACAGACGAGGCATTGTCGCGGTAATGGTAAGGCTGGTAACAGATCCCAAGTGCGGTTGTTGGAAGCTTTGACCTGATTTAGTAAAAGTGGTGAGAAGACTGCAATGAGGCCCAATAATACTTCCTGTGTATACATAAAAGAGGAAGCCGGTTTTGCAAGCGACTGTAGAGCTTGATATGTGGCATTTCAAGTCCACTTCACAATATCAATGTTTCAGAATATCATCGGTTTTCATTTCAATATCTGGTTTAGTTCATAGCTTGGAAATATGCTCCTTTTGGAGTTATCCACCTGAGTCTAGGAAATGACAAATATAGTAGTAATCTATCATATCATTAGAAAGTCCGTCAGAAGAAGTGCGTATGCCCCTCTAAATCGCTTGAGAAGTTTCAGTATCGCGTTCTCTGCATCAAATCCTCTCCATATCCACCAATTCGTTGGTTTCCCATATCCCTCAATAGTTCCTCTCTACAGACAAGGTCCCAAATACGTCTTTCCATCTCCGTCCGGAAGCAGCTGAGCCTTTCGTTCTGGGGTTGGCACGAAGCGTCGAGATCGTTCTGCAACATGCCACAGCAAGAGAATTCCGTCTTTGTCTTTGCAAATCTCCCGTTTATCTTGCTCCCAGTGTTTATTGTCCAGATTCCACATAGCAGCTCTATCCCACAATCCAACACCTTCCTTCTTCCCCAAAGTAACTCTCCAAGTGACACCCGTCCATGACGTATCCATCTGCTCCTTGAACTCCGTAGGACCAACATCCAACGAAAACGCCCACTCCTCCGGCTTCAGCTTTCCTGTCTCATCCAACCGAATCGTAATGACCTCACAATCCTCCTTCAAAAGCAAAACCACCGACTCCAGAACTCCCCTAGATAACTTGTCGAATCGAATATCAGAATTGCTGCTACCCGTCCTCCGCAAAATCCTATTAGTCCACGCCCGTTTCCGACCATATGAAGGGTGAACTCTGATGAGACGATCAAGCTCAAAAGCGAGATGACGGATTTGACCAGCCTCGTATCTCCACGGACACCAAAGCTTCTTATCGTATCTCCAGAAGCGCTGCGGTGCCTTCAGGAGCAGGACATCATCTTTGGGGGAATACCACTGTGGGCAGATAACATTATTGCACACATCCCTCTTCGTTCCGAAATCTTTAAACTTCTCAACCTCGTCGGGGTGAGCATTCATGTGCTGCGTGATAGCGATCGGCATGGTCTTGATGGTGCCTTTCTGAGCGAGACCAAGGGTTTTGAGGAGTGCTCGGAGGTCGACGGACTTAGGGCTTCCAGTATATTCCCAGACGAAGTTAGGAGGGGCCGGTGGGCGGAAGACGGACTGGTATTTCTTGAGGGTCATTTGACGGGCTTCGCGGCAAACGCTGAGGAGCATAGGACGGTCTTCTCGGATCAGCTTTCTGGTGATCTCTGCGCCGGGAGGATAGTTCTGGTCGATTTCCACAATGCGACGGTCTGGTAGAAGGAGCTCCCATATCATCAATCGTATCTCGGGAGGCAGGTCGGGAAACTTGGTGAAGGTGAGAAGCTCCATATTGGTAGGCGTGGGAAGGCTGTCAGGCTGGAGTTGGTGGGACATTGCTCTGCGGTTTGTGATTAGTGTGAGAAGGTCTCGGATTGTGTTCAAATAATTGAAGCGTCTCTCTATGCTCATCTCAGCGAATGAAAGCCGAGATACATGGCTTGGCGTTGAAGGAGTGTTGTTATGTTGGAGGGTTTAAGGACGAAGGACGGGCTGTAAAACGTCCAGTGTAAGCAAGGCTGAGATCGGTGCCTGTCGGCCCCACTAACAAAGTGAATGGTTTCATGACAGGGGCGAGAAATCTCCAACACAACTAACTATTCTTCAAAGTAAATAAATCTAAAGTGAATGTAAGAGAAGAAATCAAGCCCCTATTCACATCCCCATCACTCCTTTTCCAATGGCGAAGTCCAACTTTCACTCAGGCACGTGACACATCAACCCCAGAAAAATCCAGCCGAGCGACCCCGCATTTTTAGACTCGGCGCAAGATGACCTTGGGTGTTATTGGAAAACCCCCCACGACAGGTCGGGGAGGACCCCGCAACAAGTGAACTATGACAACCAGGACGCAATCTCCCAAGGCATGACCACCCGCGGATTCGATCGTCGGCAGCTAGACCTCACCTATTATGCCTGTACTGGCAGAATTCCCTGTGATAGCGCCGGCCATGGAGGTGTTATTGAAGAAGCATTCCAGCTCGACCTGCTGGATCATCTTCCATTTGCACAAACCAAGATACAGACAATATGGGGTCAGTACGACAGTTTACCATCAAGGACGAACCAGTTGAGAATCTGCGGCCATTGAAAGTTAGAGTCATTGGAGCTGGATATTCTGGGATCTATTTGGGTATTCGAATACCGCAGCGTCTTCGAAATATTGATCTACAGATATATGAGAAAAATGAGGGGATAGGTGGGACTTGGTGGGAGAATAGATATCCTGGTATGCCTTTGTTGGAGTGGATAGATTCGTGTCTAACGAGACATAGGTTGCGCGTGCGACATCCCTTCGCATTCCTACCAATACTCCTTCGATCCTAATCCGAATTGGTCTGCTTTCTATGCGCCTGCGAAAGAGATCTGCGAGTATCTGCATGGAATTGCGGAGAAGTATGGGGTTATGCGATTTGTTAAGACGTCACACAAGATCACAAGCTGTAGATGGAATGACGGTGCGAAGCAATGGTGTGTGTCAGGGATCTTTAATGAGGGAGAAATGCTGACGAAAAGTAAGGAATATTACGGTACAAAAGACACAGACTGGGGAGACCTTTGAGGACGATACGGATGTCCTGATCTCGGCGCGAGGAAATCTGAATGAGATTGTATGGCCAAAGATACCTGGATTAAATAGCTTTGAGGGAGAGGTTATGCATTCTGCGGCATGGAATCAAAAGTTAGTAAACGCACTACGAACTTCGGACACCGTCTGACTTGTGCAGGTATGACTTTAAGAACAAGCGAGTTGGGGTGATTGGAGGGGGTTCAAGCGCTATCCAGATTGTACCGAATCTCCAAAAGGTGGAAGGACTTAAGATGACCTGTTTCGTGAGGAGTAAAACTTGGATCTCGAATCCGTTCGGTGATCGTATGTCTCTTGTTCTATATGGCAAGAGTTAAGATCTAATTTGTATAGATGCAATGGAGAAACTCGGACTGAACCCACAACAGCTCAATTGTAAGTCAAGTCTTCATAAGAAGTAGAAAACGTCCAAGCTCACTGCACCCAGTCTCACCTGAACAACGCAAAGAGTTCGCCACAAACCCCAGGAAATTCCATGAATTCCGCAAAATCATCGAAGTAGACGGCAATACCATCCACGGCGTCACGTTACAAGGATCCGAGCTGCAAAAAGAGGCAGTCGAAGAATTCCGAGCAATGATGAAAGAGCGCCTAGCAAAGAAACCCGAAATTGTCGATGCCCTGACCCCTTCCTTCGCAGTAGGCTGTCGACGCTTGACCCCAGGCCCCGGTTACCTCGAAGCGTTGGTCGAAGACAATGTTAACTTCGTATCCGACAAGATCGTATCCATCAACCCCAAAGGCGTCGTTCTCGAGAATGGCAAGGAAATCGAAATCGATGCCCTAGTCTGCGCGACAGGCTTCAACGCCTCTGCACCACCACCCTTCCATGTCTACGGCAAGCATGGCAAGTCACTACAAGGAAGATTCACCCCGCACCCTGAAACATACCTCGCGATGGCCGTGGATGGCTTTCCCAATTTCTTCATGATGCTCGGGCCCAACTCTGCAATTGGGAGTGGGTCGCTCACAATGATGATCGAGACCGAAGGCGACTACATCATAAAATGCATTCGCAAGCTCCAAAAAGAAGATTATCTCTCCCTTTCCCCCAAACCCGAACGCGTGCGCGATTTCTCTGCCTACTGCGAAGCCTATTTCAAGAAAACAGTATACTTGGACGAATGCAATTCCTGGTATAGAAGCGATGGTGGCAAGGGAAATCGTATCACGGGATTGTGGCCGGGAAGTACGTTGCATTGTTTGGAAACGTTGAGGACGCCGAGGTGGGAGGATTTTGAGTATGAAGGGATGGATGAGAATGCGTTGAGGTGGCTGGGCAATGGTTGGAGTGTTACGCAGTTGGGGGAGGGCGATCCGGCTTGGTATTTGGAGGAGGGGATGATGGATGTTCCTGTGCCTGGGAAGCCGGAGGACGATGAGGAGTACAAGTTGAGGCCATTTTCTCATTGAGGTCCAAGAGTTGGGTTATCTACCTCCCGATTCGATCCTCTTTGTCGCTACGACTTGTTCAACTTTGAGATGTATATACGTTGCGATCACCAGGAGAAGCAGATTTAACTCCGTCTTGTTCTACAGTACTCCTGAGTGTCTTGTAGTCGTATCTACCTCTGTAATCGTGCAAATGAACTCTACAACTGTATGGCGACACAATCAAACGTACCAGTCAACAATCCAAACCACTCTGCCCATCTAACACTCTCAGCAAAAGGAATTTTAATCTCCATTATAAATCATACCAAACACCTCAAGTGACATTCATCCCCCCTCGTGAAGCCCGCCTTCGCTTCTCACCACAGCCTTAAAACTCGAAATAGGAACATTTCTTAACTCCCAGCTTGTTTGGCAAGAGCATCGTTGGAAGATCGAATAGAAATATACCTAAGATTGGTGCCGTAGTCGACCTTGATGGGACTATCTATCCATGCTTCATTCTGGAGGAGCATAGCTTCTTCTTCTTCATTTGCTCCTGGTGGCTGAAGTTGGGACTTGTCATCAATGATACTGTGTCATGTCAGACTTCATCCTCCAACGAATAACATCAATTCATATGAATAGCTTGAAAGTTCAGATGTAAGAATCCTTACTCCCGCCAAAGCTCAACAAACTTCCTTCTAGGGCCTTCAGCTTGATTGAACCTATGACACGCAAGGCTACACCGTTTCCGCTTCGCGATCAACTGTGGTGTAAAGACATGATAGAGCTCTCCTCTCAGCATGCGTGCCTCGTTCTCGGCTTCGTCGATCTTATCCATGTTTAGAAATTGTTTGAGAACAAAGCAAGGGATTGCCGATTTAAACTTGCTCAAAGCGGCGAGTGGAAGTACTGATTCATGACGAGTAGAGTTGTTAACATATAGTATGGTTAACGCTCAGTGAATCAGGCAGTACGACTACGCGCCCTACTTCTGCATTCAAAACCTCCAAATAGCTCTCTGCGCTATACCCATGCTTCTTCGACTCGAAATCGCGGTCCATGATATAAAGGCTAGTCCTACTATCATCCCAAAAGCAACCCCCGACTATAACCTTTATGTTCTTCTTGCAATCGTAGGTTTGGACCATATTTCGTTGCCATACTTGGTTTGCAGTGCGGAAGACCCATTCGTCCCTTTTACCCCGTCCCCGCTCCACACTACACTCGTCTGACTACATGTATAACCCCCATTCCTCTGCTGTAAAGTACTTCATTTTCTTGCACCATGCAAGCCTTTTCTTCGCATTAGCCTCCGTCAGATGCGGCCGCCGTCTAGCCCTCCAATTGATGATTCCATACTTCTTCAAGATCTTCTTGATCGTAGTACGCTTAATCGATAGATCGCACGCTGTACGGACTTGTGCATAGGTATCTTTTGGGTGTAGTCGAACATGGCGTATCAATTTGCGTTCCTCTGCCTCTGTATATTCTTTTTGGCCGGCCAGATCGTGGTTGGGGGTGACCTTCGTCTCGTAAATGGTCAAGGGAAAGGGTTGATCGAAGGGCCCCGCGGGAGATATCTAGCATGTCGCAAATTTCCTTAGGTTTTGACCCTCCTAACTTCATGCCAATAGCAATTCCTCTTTGGTACGGACTCAATTGATGATTAAAAGTTCGATTGGCATTTGTAACGCCTAAAGGACGTTGTCGTGGTGGCATTTTGTGGTGTAGAAGGAGGTGGGACGCGGTTGGAGCGCGTTTTACGCGTTCTCGCTTAAAGTGGCTTAGTGACACTTACTGTAGAGGGCTCTTGGATGAAACTTTCCGTAGTCCCAGTATTCCCGCACATGCGGGACGAACGAGGACAACCAGGAATTCGATTTGATAGATGCAGGTTTCAAAGTCTTTCGACAACAATGACATATGCAACGCTCGCAAGCACTGCTTGGGAGCCCTTTAGCTTCTTCGATTTATACAGCTGTTATCCAAATCATTGGTAGACCGTACAGCGAAATCGATGACAATATGAAACCCCAGGCACGTCGGCTCAGCGACTTGCAACATTTTGTGCAGGAATAGAAGGCTATTAAGGACGAGGCTGTGAATTCTCCTCCTTGGAACCAATGGTGGATGGGCTATTTGATATATTGGATATGGCAAGGTGATCAGGCCATAGATGCGATTACCCGATAACAAGGTCAAGCAAGTCTTTGAGGAGTCTGCTAATGGGGAATCTGCTAGTCGGGAACACAATGAAATAGCATGATAAATTTAAAGAAAAATATGATTAACGCATCAAAGCATTCAAAGGCTCTACAACGTCAAGCACACCAATCATCAACTTTGATAGGCTGTAAAGATATGCTTTGCTTTGTCACTGACTCAGGGCCTGCTGAGAGGCCCCACCGCGTTTATATCTTACAAAATTCAACAAATAGATTACGGATTGGAAATCGCCTAAACGACAGGAAAGAATGCTGAGTGGTTAATACGCAAAGTCCTCATATACAATCCTCTTCCCAGCCAACCAGCTAAGCACAGAGCTCTTCAAGCCCGGGCTAACACACATATACCACTCCTCGACGCCCTTCTCTTCATTCAATAGATCCACATCCTTTTTCTCTATCCTCCTCTTCTTAATCTTTATCCCGGTCTTCACAACTTCACTCAAAAGTCTCTGTTCCTCTTCATTTGTAGTCTTGCCAGTTAAAAACAGCGTCGTCACCCCAGCCACATGTGGATACCGCTTCAATGTGTCTGCGACCAACCCAATATCCGCCGTTCGAATCGTCCACAACAATCTCAATTGCTCTACGTCCATAAATTCAATCTGTCCCAGTACAGGCGTGATCCCTATCCCCCCCGCGATGAACGGTAGCACGGCACCTTCCCTCTTTTCGAAGCGAAACTCCCCTTCGAACCCCTTCAACGGCAGCGGAAGCTCCTCACGCAATCTCATCTTCGGCGCTTGGCGGAATAGCCACTCTGTTGCTTTGCCTACTTCCCGGATCGTGAGCTCGAACTCAAATTTCGTTACTCCCGTTTGAGTTATTAGACTGGGTGGGCTGGATATCGTAAAGGTACGTAAATAATCATCGTTCAAAGACCGCGGATCATCATCCCGCATGTGACTCCATCCGATATCGAGATCGTTTGAGAAATCTAAGGTCGCATACTGCCCTGGCTTCCATGTTAGAGCGCGAGAGTGGTCGTCGAAGCGGAAACGGAAGCGGGAGATAGTTGGTGTAAGTTTGGTCATAGAAATGAGAGACACGTAATTGTTTGAGGGTTGCGAATCAACGGCGCCAGGAGCGAGCTTCTCCGTTGCAGCATACCGTACTGGAGGGTTGTAGGGGCTTCGCTCACCAGCGATGCCGCGAAACGAGAGTCCGCTTTCGACGAACCGAGAGGAAGTGATGGCTATTTTGACGGCCAGGTTTGAGCGCGGGAGGATCGAAGAGGCGGCTGCTCCGATCAAAACTTCGGTCTTGCCTGTAAGGTATAAAACATCTCCGGTATCAAAATCGGGGATTGTGATGCCTGCCAAAGGTGTACTTTGGAGGTTGCCGAGTGTTTCGTAGAGTCTGTTGCCCGAGTACTCCGGATAGACGAGAACGGCTCCTGAATCGTCGTTTGAGATCATGCGAACGAAACCTGGCGGTCCGCCGCGGTGATTTGTGTCCATATCATCCTTGTTTTGGAAAGAGGAGATGAAGAACATGTCCGCCTTTTCCAGCAGCGCGACGGCTTGGGTTGGTAAGTGTGGTGAATCCGATATGAGCTTTGGATTTGGCATTGTTGGGATGATTTCCTTGCTGTTGAGGTACTTCGGGCAGTTTCCGAGGCTTTTATCGATCCTAATTGCCATCTGCGCTTCGGCAACTGCTCCCGATTTCTCCTGAGCCTCCAAGGCGCCGACGAGCATCCGCCCATGAAGTTTAACCCGCATCTTAGTCTCCAAATCGATTGTCAATCCACCCACGATCTTTCCCTCGCCCTCACTCAATACTGGCTCCTCATCCGCTTCTCCAAGTAGTGCTTGAATCACTGGATCATATTCTCTATCCACCATTGTCCGAATTCCAATTGTCGATTGAGCAATGGTACTCGCAAATCCGCTCTCGCCGCCGAAGATAGTCGTCCACGGTCTTCCATCCTCATCTAGGGTTCCAAGCGCTAGAAGAGGTGCTTTTGAGACCATGTATCCTGCTCCAGGTGTTAGGAATGGCGAGTTGGGATTTCCTTGTCCTGATACGTGCATGAGGTTGTGCATGGCAGCTTCACCTGTGTGCCAGGGCAGGTCGTATGCTAAGCCGAATCCCATCTTGAAAGATTTTGAGCGTTAAATTTAAGACAGGCCTAATTAAACATAGACTGATGAGAAGAGGGAACTACTTCACCGTTATGAAAATATACACTAGAATATATCTTCCAGAACTCTGGAAAACAGGAGAAGCGTCATACGGATGTGAGATGTCGTCAATTCAAGCTCGCGCCACGATACATCCTGGTGTTTGACAGTTGGTTTAGGCTTTCGGAGCTCGTGGCTTCGTCGGGGTTTGAAGTCTTCTCGGCTGCAGGGGTCCTTTGGCCGCCCGGGATTTGCCCAACGCCTTTCCTTTGACGACGGCTGTATTTGGAATTTTGCAATGGCCCACACAACTTCCAAACAACACATTTCATCAAAATCCTTTTTTAATCAATCGCTCATGTGTGTTAAAGATTTGTCCAACAATTACTGGCTGCAAATACGATGCACGGGGTTGCATAAGGCCTTGGTTACGTAGGCTTATGCGATCAGTAATCGCAACACAGAATCGACTGCAAAGTCTTATTGCGAGTCCAGAAGAAGTTTGTGTGCACAATGCTCTGCTCTATGTCAGCTCTTTTGTGATGGGTTTCCTTGTTCCTAAGTTGCACTTGGTGAAGTTATCTCCGTGATCAGGCTGCAGATAGTAAGGCAGCGGACGGGAGGTGAATACCAAAAAGAGTCTGGAATATCACATACCGATTGCTCATTTCATTTTAATGATCTAAGAACTGGTTGAGTTGGAATTTCTAGGGTCACATCGATAAATCTCTACCCATAATGTCACAGTGACTTGTCAACAGTATTGACGGAAGAAATTACGAGATCAAATTCCTTATTAAAACTAGAGTATCATTGAATCGAATATCCTGCCCATTGCAAATTCTCTAGCTAGCCTCAGACCCAGGTGCTCCTGTGACCCCCATTAAGACATGGTCTTAGCTTGCTTTGCACCCTCAACTGCATGAACGAAGCTCTTGCGATTCTTCGTGAAGAACGCAACCCCAATGGGGATGTCTGCAGCACCCCCATCCAGGCCACCCGCTCTGATGATTGCCGCACCCGGCATGGACACTGGCTGAGAGTAGAGGGAAGAACCACAGTCTGTCGTTTGACATTTGTTAGCAATTTCCCAGGATATTCAGAATGGAAGGGTGAACTCACTTCTACAGAAAAACCGTAGGTGTTCTTGGCCGGAGTCGGCGCCGATAGTGGTAAAGGTCTTGGGAGTGCCTTTGGTGATCTTGAAGGCGCTGGTGGGCACTGCCACCATGGATTGGTCACCACTTCAAGACCATTTTTGGCAGTCAGAGCAATGGCAGAGAGCAGTGACGGCGGGTTCTCCTTCAAGGAGATCAGCTTCAGGAGATAGCTCAAGGAGAAGGATTGGAAGACATACCAATGTATTCGTAGGTGATTCCGCCGCACATGCATGAACCAGATGCCATTTTGACAGGTTTTTCTTGTGTTCGAGTTTGAAGTTGAATATTGTGTTAAGAATCGTAGAACTGTTTTTGGTGATGTTGTTCGAGCTGGGATGATGAATTTGGAGGATTAAACCCGAGCTTTATATCTGATTCTCCAAGCACTGTGCCTCTCGCAAAGGCCTGATGGATATCATGGCCTGACGAGAGTTCCAAATTATGTCCATCTTTGCAAAGAAAATCCCGAGCCATGAAACGTGGAAGAACAGAATACGAGCTCTATACGACCTGACCTCTGCAAGTACTCCGGTACTATCATAGATAACTTCGGAGATATCCCGTGCGCACCATTGGAACAGGGATTGACATAAGATTCCGAGAATATTCCCCCCCCCCCCCAAATATTTGATTGGGAATCTCCCCAATTAGGAAAATTAGTCCAGACCAGGGGGTGGCCGCAACCGAGAATCTGACACTGTAGGTGCCAATTTTCTCGACAAGAGAGCCATACATGTGCCTGAAAAGTTCCGCCCGAACAGTCTCATGGCAAGAATAAAATTCGAGCATCTGAAGACAGAATGGGATCCGGTTAGAATCGCACACCGTGGGGCAAGTGGCTTTAAGAAAGGGCTGGCGGCGCCCAGCCTATTTTTAGAATTGAGGGGTCAAATCTGGCTCCCTTCCACTATTCTAAGATAGACGGTCCAGGACCAAGTGAGATTTTCAACGATTGCAGATCCTCGGACCAGATTCGGGCTGTGCGTTATCTTGCGATTACGTTGTACGCGCTCAGATTAGGCTCTCCCGCTCCGCAACAAAGAATTGGTTTGTTCGACGTCAGAGGCAGGGCTTTGTGACTGAACCCAGCACGGCCAATTTCATAAATTTGAGGGATGTGAATGTGCTGGCAATATTGAAGATTATTGTACAAAAGGGTATGTCGTCTGCTGGCTACGGAATAAGAACAATGCCCGATGCCTCGAAGACCATCTAGCCGCTCGTGATGCGATCGTGTAGCAATTCAAGAAGTTGCACGCCCGAAGCCTCCTCCAACTCCCGCTCCAACACCTTGCGTATACACTGGGTTCTACATCCGTAACCTCCAACTCTTCTTCCTCCAGCTGCTTCGGCACAATCTTCGGAGTATCCATAATAATGATGTATTCCCATGTCTCGGGTGGTTTCCATGACGTAGGGCTATTTGAGGGTAAGAAGGCAGGGAAGCTGTGCCGTTGATCTGTAGTAGGTGAATAGTGTCTTGGGGTCTGGCTGCAATTGATGGTGGGGCTGAAGGGTCTGTCGGTGGGGTAGACGTAGGGGATGAGGGCATCGAACTTTGTCGGGGTCGCAGGCCCTTTTAGGGATGGTTAGCGAGTGCTGGGAGGCTGGGAAGGAGGCACTCACAGATGTAGTGGTGAGTCTCGCGTTT
>NXFV01000810.1:0-72889 GCA_002803225.1 Gamarada debralockiae | reverse complement strand
AAAAAAAAAAAAAAAAAAAAAAAAAAAAAAAAAAAAAAAAAAAAAAAAAAAAAAACTTGAGCTTACACCATAGCGATCATGGCACCGTCCTGCAATCGCGACACCAGGGCCAGTGAGCTTGTGGCCTACCACGCACCTCAAATTGCCGGAAAGACTATTCTCATCACGGGTGTCTCCCCAGGGAGTCTCGGCGAAAGCTTCGTCAAGCAAGTCGCCGTAGCAAAGCCCGCCATCTTCATCTTAGCAGGCCGCTCAACCTCCAAGATGCAGAGCCTCGTTGACGAGCTTAACACCGCACACCCAGAAATCAAGGTCAAGCCCCTCGCCCTAAACCTGCTCTCTTTCGCCGACGTCCGTAAATCCGCAGAAACCGTCAATTCATGGACCGACGTGCCTAACATTGACATCCTGGTCAACAACGCTGGCATTATGGCGGTGCCGTACAGCTTGACTGAGGACGGTTTCGAAAGCCAGTTCCAGACGAACCACCTCAGCCACTTCCTCTTCACCAATCTCATCATGGGGAAGGTTCTGGCCTCTAAGGCCCCGCGAGTTGTTGTCGTCTCTAGCGGCGTGCACCGTGTAGGCCATATCCGCTGGTCGGATTATAACTTCAACGAGGGCAAGCACTACCAGAAGTGGCTGTCGTACGGCCAGTCAAAGACGGCTAATGCCCTGATGGGCCTCGCGCTCGCCAAGAAACTCGGCTCCCGTGGTCTCCTCAGCTTTCCAATGTGTCCCGGCGTAAGTTATACGAACCTCTCAGCACCAGGGGCCGATGACATGGCCAGCTTTGCTGCGGATCTTACGGAAATGGACAACATATACGGAAATAAGTGGTTGTGGGGCATGGCCGAGATGCATGTAAAGGACATAGACCAGGGCGCTGCGACGCATGTTTTTGCTGCGTTCGATACCAGCATTGTGGCGCACAACGGGGCCTTCTTGAGTGATTGCCATGTTGCGGACCCGGACCTGGAAGAAGTGTACTCGTGGGCGACGAGTACGGTTGATGCAGAGAGGCTGTGGAAGCTGAGTGAGAAACTTGTTGGCCAGGAGTTTAAGTACTAGAGATAGCTGAGCGAGCTTTCTAATTTGACAATGAATTGGTCGAAATAATTACCCTAGCCACTGACTTTGGCCTGATCTATCGTTATGCCTTGAGATGCAGATAGGCGAGGTCAGGTGTTGGATGCCGATATTCCATTGCTAGTCTCGACACACGATCTCGGCCGAAGAACTCGGAGCGGAACAAAAGCCCTATGACACGATGGCTGAATGTGGACAGAAAGGCCGGCCCGTGGAGTCATGTGAAATAGGGAGTATTGGCCGTTAACGATCGACGTTTGTTGAAAACCAGATGACTATGCCGAGGTGTCTTAGATCCAAATGGTGAAGGATATCTACGCCAGCGCCAAGACTGTTCGTTAATTGCTCTACTTCCACCAAAAGGAGCTTTGCGTGAAAGAAAAAAAAATTTATTTTTCTTTTCCTTTTTTTTTAAATTTTTTTTTTTTTAAATGAGCAAGTAGCTCTGGCGGATACGCACCTCCCACGACATCGCGAAAGAAGTTTGGCATAAACTGTCAGAATAATATTGATATCAGATCTTCGCGGCAGTGCAAAAATGCGAGATTATGTGGTGCACAGACACTATACGCCGTAAATGAACGGCTTGTAAGCTTCGAGAGTCTACGCAAGACTTCAGCGAAACCCCTATTGTCCTCTTTTGATGGGGACTTCCACCAGTTCCGTCCTGTGCAGGAGAGGACTATCCTCCTCCTAAGTACGGCCATTCCGTGGGACGAAGACAAATCGTTCAGAACGGAACAGAGACGCCAAGACGATAAGGCGCACGCCTTATGGAAGAAATTCACCGCCGTGGTCGTATTGAATGAATAGGTCCGTGCCAAGGAGATCCACGATAGTAGCGGCTGCTGACACAAGTCCGCCAAGGCATCCAGGATCAGTCCGATGTGGATTTCCTGAACGGCACGTGCCATCACATCTCCGCGACACTATCCTCCACTTCGGACCGCCGGCCGGGATCTTGCTGGCGTCGGAGACAACGAGAGACTTCCATTCGTCGGTATGCCGCCCGGCAGTATCCTCCTAACGCTCATAAGCACCAAAATCAAGTAGGCAATACTTTTATACAAGGTATTCCAGCGCTCTGGATTGTCATCGAGGTGGCCAGATAAGGGGTAAAGTGCTCGACTTACTCGCAGCACTTCGGGACTATTAGAATTCGTCCTCTTGTGAATTAACCAAGCTTTCGACGACCGGCTTGTCTGGCCATCGACCTCATAACCATCTGATATGGCCTTCGCAGTGGAGCTTCGGTGTCGATGGCAGATCGTTTTGTGATCTTATATCTACTCTTCGTGATTTTGGCACTCTTAAGAGGCGCATAAAACAGTACGAATGTAGGGAGCTTCGAGTGAAAGAGGAGTTCGATGCAGGACTCAGCAGGTGCTTTGCAAGTTCGAAAAGAGAGGGAATAGGGTTGGGGAGGCGGACTGGCATTTGAAGACGGGGTGAGAGACATCTTTGAAGAGGGTGATACTGTAGCTGCGCGGCAATGCAGCCGGTCTTCATCAAGCCAGTTAGGGAGTACTGGGCAATTCTGGTTGGCTTCCGCAAGCTGATTGAGCTTGACCTCGAGCTTGGATGTGAATGTCCAATGCATCATGAAACTGTAGATGTGTTGTAGGTGCGCCGGACAGAGACCGTCTCTTTTGGACCGAAACAGGGGCGGCGACGGAGGGCCATAGTCCGCTACGAAGACGATTGGTTTTGAGTGAACGAGGAGTTCCGAATAGATCTTTAGCCGAATCTCGGTGGGGAAGCCGAAAAAATTTATTGTCGTGGTGATGGGGTGGTGTCTTGTGAAAACCTCGTCTGCCGTTGTTGAAGCGACCGGGAAATAATTTCCCCAAAGCCGTTTAGGCCGAAATGAAGGAGTGTGGGGTACAAGCTTCAGAGCGCGCTTGGGCGGCTGCAAATTTCTGATGCGCTCATAGAGAGGTGTTAGAGGGCCATGGACGCTGAGGTGCAGGAATACTCTTGTGGGTGCGGGAATGGGAAAGCCTGTTTTGCAAGGCACTGTAAGAAGACAGGAAGGGAGGAATATAAGATAGAGAGCAGGGGAGATCAATGTTTTGCGTACAAGTGGCGCTTATAGCACGTAATACCGAAGAAATATTGCCTTAACGCCTTAATCTGGTCCTTAGAAAATTCGGCCAGTCATAATGAGCTCAGGGCCAGGACAAGCGTCGATTTCGCTAGGGACTGTACTGTTCTGTTCGGATGTTCGGCACTGGAACGCTTCTGTCACCCTGCGCCTACAACACCCATGTTAGGAAGAGGCTCACAGCCTGATCCTCGATTCTGTAACAAATCTTCGTCTCCTCTCTACGTCATCAAAGTCGATGACTGATGTACTTGTGTGCCTTAGACAGTGTGTGGAAAACTTAGAATTTCTTTCAGACGCTGCTTACAGACTCACGATGAACGAGATTTTTATTAAATACAAGCTTTATATCAACATGAGTGCATCTGTGATCTCAAGCTCCTTTCGCCATCTCTCTCGGACTCCTCGTGTTGGGAAATCTTGACTGAAAATGCAGTCATACCTTCAATATCGCAATTTTGGACGTCGCTTCAGGACTGGCCGAAAGTACCTGTTGGTACCAGCTTTAAATCTCGCTGAGGACAAAAGCTTTTGAACCTGCCTCTACCCTTCCCCGACGTTGACATCTTCAAAGACAAACTTTGCAAGCCTTTTCAAAAAGACCTCGAGACTTGCTGCCCCAATATCTGTAGCTCCTCCTAAATCATTTTATCGGTATATAATATGTCATGTTCGAGTTGCAGACATACCTGTGAGAACTACAACTCTGTCTTTCAGTTTCTGGGCAAATTCAGGACTTGGATGGAAGCATTGCATCTTCGTCTCGAGTCCTGTTCAGCCAAATCGGACGGGAAATATGTAACTATACTGACAGATCGTTCAGACAAGAGAGGAAGTGATTTGAGCTCTCATTGCCCAGAGTAGTACTCTACTCTACCAACTACATGTTGCGGAATATTTCCTTCACGGATGCGGCTAGGCGGGCAACTGGTTGGATTTTATTGCCGAAAGTCTACGCATCCTCGTAAACCTATCTTCAAATCAATCAGCCCCTCAGCACTGAAAGTATTACTATCAGCTGCAAGAATTGACATCAACCTGATTGGCCGGAATTCCCCCCTCTCCGCCCCCGCACTTTCCTTCCTGCACTTTTCTTCTCTCCCCTCCCCTCACTCCTCTCCTTCATTCGGCATTCGAGGCGATCACTGGTAAGGAGCTCGAGGAAGCTACCTCTCTTCATGGCTTCGGACCGAACATGTAGTCCTCCACATACAGTACGAAGTAGACGGCATCGAAGAAGCAAAAGACCTTCTAATGATTACTGCGCTCTATTAATTCTACAGAGATGCCACTCACGTCTTTCACAAATAAAATTTTCTGGGGCCGAGATCGATAGAGGATGATAAGTTAGCCACCTGTTGGATCTTTCCCTCCTCCTCTAAATTCCTAAAGCAATATTGAGCATTGAGAAATATCAAGCGTTAATTGACGACGGAGATAGTTATCTCAAAAAAACCCATCTCATTTGCTCAATTCGTCACTGACATCTCTGACTTTAAGAGCAGCTTCTTCGAATATGTCAGGCAAGCTTGAAACCCACATCCACTCGTCGGGTGAGAAAGGGTCACCACTCTGATCGTAGGAGCCAAAGGATGCGTGATCATTGACTCCCATTCCTTGTCCCAGATGCAAAATCTGTGGTCGGATGGATCCAATCCAGACTTCTGTGCCATTGCAGGCTGTGTTTGTCACTCACCAGTTAGCTCTTCCTCCCCTTCCTCCGTCCATGAAACTCACAGCGGCAGCCACCCCGACCACTTCTTCTCCGCGAACCCAATTCTCGAGGTCTTCCCTTTATCTAAATTCTACGCCCATCCCTATGTTCGTGCTGGAATCGATCGAGAGTATGATGAGAAGGTAGAATTCTGGCCAAAACTTATGGCAGGGAGAATATCCCAGAGAAGCCTAGGAAGCCAGACCCGTATCCGTACAGTTTCTTCATCATAGACGGCAATCCCGCGCCGCCTGTGATGCTCCTTGGTCCTGTGCAAGGGGACTCCGTGACCACACCTTGTTTTGGCTGCCAACGGAGAAGACAATCATCTGTGGTGATGCGCTGTACGCTCGGAGTTCGCATGTTTGGGCTGTAAGTGCCCCATTTTGCCAGATTCTTTAAGCGAGTTGCTAACCTAGACCCAGAAAGAGATCGAAACTCCCCAAATCATCTCCGCCTGGAAGTTGACTCTCGACCTAACGAATCACTGGATTGCGAGAAGATCATTGCTGGCCACCTGGAAGCCGGCTGGACACTCGACGCCAAAGCCGATCTGGCCCACAACCGAAAATACCTCGATCTGTTCGCCGAAAAGATTAGTAAGGCGCCCAAGAGGCCCACTGTGGACGACATATACACGACGTTCAAAGACGCATTCCCTAAGGCGGACAAGAAAATGGAGTTCTTTTTGGGGCATCTGAGTAGTCAGTTTGGAGAGGGCGGGAAGGTGTGGGAGGAGAATAGACACCATTATGTGGCTGCAAGGACGAAGGAGGATTTGGAAGGGTGGATTTTGGGTGGGAAGTAAGGAAGGGAGCACGTGGACTAGGAAGGATTTCGAGACTCTGGAACTACCAGAGGACTGGGCGTAGCTGCAGGCAAAAACACAAAAACATTTCTCCACACGCCAATTTAATGAAAAAGACTACTGAACCTCCGATTCAGAATATACAATAACACTTCTAAGAGTGAATGCTCAAAAGAAAAGCACTTTTAACGATGGTATATCCATTACCCCAAGCATAGTCTCCAACGCCCCAATATGATACGCTAACATATGCTCAGAACCAAACACAGCACACCAATTTCGTATGGAGTATCCTACAAAGAATTCTACAAAGGCCGTCCCTCCCTCAACTTCTTCCGCAAGTTATCCAAATACCCCTTCGGCCACACATTCAACAAGTCCTGATCAGCCGGCGCCCGATCTTTACATTTCGCCACCACGTTGTATAGGATTCGGCCCAGGAGCTCTTCTGTCATGGGGAACGCCTCGCCGTCGAGTTCAACGGGATTTAAGAATGGATCCTTCTCGTCCAGAAGTTCCGTTGCTGATGGCCGTTGGTGTTGGTCCCGATTCAGACATTTCTTCAGTGTGCGTATCAGACTCGCTGGTACGGGAACACTGCCTACTCCTACGGAAGGATATTCGATGGCATAGCTGAAGTTAATGATAGCTTCGCATCGTTGCATCTGGTTCTGGATGTGTGCGAATGGAGCTCGACCGTAGACCATCTGATACAGGATACATCCCAAACTCCAGATATCGCTCGGTTTACCCAGCTTCATGAGCTTAGGCTCGTTGGAAATTCTGCCTCTTGAGTCTGGTTTGGCATTCGAGTCCATGAGAGATTCGGGAGACATGTAATTCGGGGTGCCGATTTGCGTCTCTCGGTGGACGTTGACGGTCTCGTCTGTTTGAATTGCGTTGGCGATGCCGAAGTCGATTAATTTCAACTGCCCCTTGACGAGAACGAAGTTGTGTGGCTTTAAGTCGGAGTGGACGATATCGTGCTCGTGAATAGCTTGCAAGCATTCCAACATTTCTTTCCAGTAGTGGCGAACGAAACTGACGTCGAACTTCGCATGTTCTGACCTGAGACGTAACTCCAAGATTTTATTCAAGTCCAATTCTCCCATTTCCATCAGCTATACGATTGTCAGTCTTGGAAAAGCAGCAATCAGTTAGGCCTACTCACCACACTGAGGGTGCCTTTTGCTTCGTTCAATTCAAAGTCCCAGAGACGAATAACTCTCTCAACTCCTTCCAACTTCTTGAGAAGATCGATCTCTCCTTTGAAACCTGCCACCGCCATCTCGTCTGCGTCGTCCAGGGAGACTCTCTTCAGTGCAAAGAATTGCGAGTTCTCAGCCATTACTCGGTAAACTCTTGAGCTTCCTCCACGACCGATACAATCCAGCCGAGTGAATTGCTTGCCGTTGACCTTCAATTTATTCCTTTTACCAATCGCTTGTGATGTGGTAGCAGCTCCTGCGGTACTCGTCGCCGCATCTAGAATCGACATCTTTGGGGGCGGAGGCGCAGGTCTGCGTGGTGTATTCTGACTTCTAGGCGCCAGCGGTCGTCGTTCTGGAGAGATTGCTGCCCGCAGGACTTCGAGATCTAAGCTCTCAGGTCGAACAGAGACCTTCTCGATTTTGTCGAATTGTATTAAAGGAGCCTGCTTATTTCTCTTGAACGTAGGAGGAGCTTCATTTTCCTGGTCATGTACCGAAGGAAGATTTGGTCGTGGAGCTGGCACTTTGAATATAGGCTGTTCTTGCTTCGAACCGGGTCGCGAATTTGAGTCGGCACTAGCAGATCTTTGAGAACTGGCGAGTGTAGGAGGAGGTGGTGATTTCGACCGCAGAACTGAATTGAGGATATCCTTGGAACTGACTGGACTTCCAGAAGCAAAGTCTCGGTATGTAGTTGAATATAACGACGCACGATTCGCTTCCGGCTGTTGGCTGGACCCGGGCTCTGAAGCCTGAGGTTCTGTAACTTGCGATTCTTGACTTTGTGGCTCCTGAATTGATCCCGCATTATCCAATCCATCGCCTTGCTCCTCTAGAGGGCTCTTTTCTTCGTCGTCCACTCGTCTTCGTCCTCTTCTGGCGGCCAAAGCCATCATGCGCCCAGGTACCTTCCTGACTCTCATCGAACTAGCCAGTCCTGCATCCTCTTCATATCTTGTACGCCCAATTGCGGATGAGCCGTATCTTGATACGCTGCCTTGGCTTGTGGCTAGTTGTGATCTTGCAACAGTTGTAGGGTGTTCCTGCGAACCGATATCCTCTTCCCCAGTTCTTGACGCCGAGTCCGTTCGATTTGACAATTTCCCTGATGACCCGGCAGATATTCCATTGCTGACCGAAGCCGTTATAGGCATCCTAACAGTCCTTGGAACTTGTGCCGGAGTGCTGAGGTCGAGGGGGCTTTCTGCTCTCGCGACTGGTTCATTGTGTTTTTGAACTGCGGCTGATGATGATTTATTTCTTCGTAGTGCAGACGATCCAGGAGTTCCACTGAGTCTTATTACTCTTCGTGGATACGGGCTATGGATTCTGCTACCCGGTGGAGAGATTCGATCTTGTTTGCCAATCTCAATTGAGCTCACACTTCCTGCCCTTGTATTTCTTCCTCTATAACCATCCAGTTCCGGAGTTGTACGTGCAGGTTTCGGGGGAGATTTCTCGATCATAGAAGTCTCACCATTCAATAAAGCATCTGTGTAAGCGCTGAGTTTCATCGGCATAGGTATTTCGTCGTCGGAGCTGTCATGGAGAGAGTAATGCCGCGCGTGAGTCTCTGCGACATGAGGTTCGGCTCGAGCGAGATGCAGTCGAGAGGGGGGTTGCCTATGTGCTTGTCGAGAGGAGGGTCTTCTTGAGAGCGATGCGAAATGGGATGAGCCCATGGGGGTTGGTGATGCCATTGCCATTTGGTTTGCTGCTGGGTTAGGGACTGAAGATAGATGGTCGTTATTGTCGTCAAATTATGAATTGGAAAATCGTAATTGTTGGTTACATACTCCGAATTCGAAATAGCAAGCAATGGGAAGCAATGCGCGTTGTTGGAAGGAATTATCGCGTATTGAAGGTTGATCCTAGGGCGGGCAAAAAATGATTGGAAGAGAGGAATCGAAAACAAGACTAGTTGTTATGGCAACCAACGCGCTTTCTTGAGGCTCTTCTGGCGCACTCCTCCCGTTGAAACACCAGTGCAAGAAACTCGAAACTTATGATGAGTAGAGAAAGGATCCTTCTTTGTGTAAATTTTTCTTGAATTATTGAACTCATTTGGATGAATGTCAAGTGCTGTGTATCATTGTCTATCTCCGAATCAACATGCTCGTTATGAAATCCCTTAACATCCTCTGCTTTGGAGACAGCATTACCGCTGGCTGGAGTCATGGAGGAACAGTCCATCATCCATACGCAGATGCAATGCTGGCTTCCCTAGAAAAGGCTCTTCCATCCTTCAATTTCACAGCAGATGTGGAAGGCCTGCCAGGCGACCAGGTTACAAGCCCTCCAGGTGGTTTCTTACCTCGGATGGACATACTATGTAAGCATTTCCTCTTTATTCATTATATCTATCATCTCCGGTTTGCGTTTTTGGGCTCATCCTTTGGGAGAGGGGAGAGGCACAGTTCCATTTCTTCGTTCCGCTTCAATTATTCAAACAGACGGGATTCAGGCCATGAGTCTCATTTTGTTTCTACTAACAGTCCACAGACGAAGAGAACGAGATTACCTATAACTGGGCAATCATCCTAGGCGGAACCAACGACCTAAATTGGAACCGAGAAGGAGAGGATATCTACGAAGCACTGCAAAAGGTCTGGGCCTATCCACTAGGGAACGGGACGAAAGTTCTCGCGTTGACAGTTCCTGAATGCGGATTTTGCTCTCCGGATCTCAACCAACGACGAGATACTCTCAATGACCTAATCCTCGAGCACCAAGCAGAGAATATGTGAGTTTGTTCTGAGACAAAGGGGAAGGGAGAGGAGTGGATTTGGGAAGAGGAGAGTAGGAGAGCGCTGATGTGAAGACAGTTATATTCTTGACTTGGAATCGAAAATTCCGTATTGGAGGATGCCGGAGGAGAGAAGAAAGGAGATCTGGGACGACGGGTTGCATTTTACGGAGAAGGGGTATGACTTGATGGGCGAGATTATTGGGGAGAGACTGATCGAGCTGATTTCGGAGATCGATGGGACCGAAAAGGCAACGCAGAAGTCTTTGAAAGTTGAGCTAAAGAAACGAGAGTTTGACTCGCAGACGGAGGCGAAATACGAGGAGGGAAGGAAGCTTAGAAGTGAGAGGGTCCTCGTTAGGGAAGTGGAGACCCCCGGTTGGGGAGGCATTCACGCATGAATCATTCAAGCGATCTGAAAGATGGTTCTATATTTGCCACCTGTGGTACAGCCATGCTGAAAGTGTTCTTCTATTCGTTGAGCCTTTGGCATTCTCGTCTCGTATCTCCCAACGCCCCTGCAATGTTATCAACCCCAAAGCTCCTTATGTCCATGCATTATCATCCCAAACGCCACCAAATTGTGTCACAAATCAATCTAAACGGCTAAGTGTTCTGCAACGAATGCCTAATTTGACGTTAGCATGGATTGGTTCCGCAAGAAGACTTGTACCCACCGGATAACGAAGTTGCAATTCCGAAGTGACTTTCTCAACCTCTTCAGCCAACCCCTGGACGTTAGAATCCCATCTCCGCAGCTCTCTGCCAACCACAATCTCTGCTCTGCCACTTCCCTTCTCACCCGTAGCCTCGCCGCCCTCAAACCAAATGATCCGCTCGATCTGATCGATTCTACCAACCAACCGACCCTGCTCAATCATCCTAGCCGTCGTCTCCTCAGCCTTGTCTCCTTCCAGGCCCAATAAGAGCCCCAAGGCATCGAAACTGATATTGCTATACAGTCGTGATGCGCCTCGCAAGTTATGCTCAACTACCGCCTTGGTCAAAACTGTGCTTCCATCGGACGTCCTCGCAAGTTGATGCACCGCCAATCCCTTCGCAAACTTTTCGACCTCCGCAGGCGACAATAATCGATCCAGGAACATCTTCTCTAGAATGCCGTATTCCTCCAACGTGCTCGCTCGCTCATCCTTGTATAATCGTCCCAGCGCACGACTTCTAGCAGGACCGGCAGGTGCCAGAACCGCGCACTTGATAGCCATACTGAGTGTGTGAAGTCGCTCTTCCTCCGCGATGACTGGCAAGAAACTGATGTCCTGGTAGCCTTGTGCAGCAGCCAAGAAGTTCCGCTTCGCATCCTGAATGCGGGCTTGGCAGAGCTTGAAATGTAGGTTGAGATCGCGGTCTGAGACGGTGTAAATGAGATTCTTGGCCTTGTTGAGGTATTGCTCTGCGAGCGTGGTATCGTCAACTTCGAGGTAATTTCGAGTGATACGGATCCAGAATTTGACTTTATCTTCGTTCGCGACCTTTCTTTGCGACGATTCGAGAGGAATGCCAGCTAGGACTTTGGCAGAGGCGAGGAAGTCTTCATCACTTTCATGGGCGTCGGCCATGAGCTCGCGGATTTGGGCATTTTGTTCTTCGAAAGAGGAGGCTTGAGATTGAAGGATGGTGAGGGTATGTTCGCCGACTTCGATCTTCGTGTCATTGCTAGGGACTTTCTTCAAAGCTTCAACGAAGAGAACACCCAGTGAGCGTGTCGATACTATTCCGAGAGAGTCGGCGAATATGGCGTCGATGATCGCGTTTAGGTCTCCAGGGAGATTGTCGGGAGAGGATAACGAGGAGATTTGGGAGAGGAGGGTTTCGTAGCCTTTCTGTTTCTCTGCAGAGCCTGCAATTTGCTGCAGAGCTTGCGAGACTTTTGGAGATGCCATATTGACACAACTTCTTGGTACTATGGTGAAGTACTGAGCTCAAGGTTGATTGTAAGAAAGTTGTAGGACTGAACGTGGGGAAGACCTTCAGATGCGGGAGCGTTTAAGCGAGAGGCTAGCATCCAGGCACCTCTTTCTCCAGAATCCAAAGTTTCGTCTCTTCTTTCCAAACAAATGAAGATTTCCAAAATTGAATCTCTTGTATGCAACTGCTCAAATTACATTATACGTCAAAAATCTCTCAAAAGTACTCTGTGAGCGTGACAGTGCCGAAATGCCAAGTGCCCCAGGCCATATCCGCGAATGCTCTCCCCGACGACACCAATCCCACATCTGATGAAACTACTGAAGCCACCACGTTTTCATTGGTTTTGTAGTTTATCGAGCCAACGAAAAGTCACGACCAAAGCTTTGATTCCAGAAGAAACTTTGTTGGAAGAGACACAGATGGAATATCAAGTTGATAAGCAAGCCACGGGGTCGTCGAGGCGTGAGTGCCGCCCGGAATGCGTAGACTCTTGTGGCCCGTTGCTGTAACTCTGCAGTGTGAGGCTCAAGTTAGAGTCAATAGATGAAGCCAAGTGGGCTATCACAGGCCTTCATGCGACCACTTTAGATAAACCTGCATTCAAGCCAAGTCTTACTATTTCGACCTTATTCAGGGGGTACATCTTCATCGCAATGGACCCTGTATCAGCGATTCTTGGCATAGCAACTTCAATCACTGCTTTGATAAAGACTGATCAAACTATCTATGGCTGGGTTCAGAGCTTCCAAGATGCGACAAGCAGCCTGCGCGAACTCCAGATACTTTTAATTGAATTCAATCGCTTACTTGCAAACCTCCAACATGATCTCGACGATTGAGAATGTTACGCTCAGGATTCCCCCAGAAGAGACAAATATTATTATCGGGGATGCCAAAGAAACCTTGCGAAAGCTCCAGGCTGCGTTTGAAATGGTCAGGAGGAATGACGGAAACGATGCCCGTAGAATACAATGGCTACTGAACGAGAAGAGATGCCAAAGCCTCCAACAACGTCTTGTCCGATATCGAGACTCATTACAAGGGATCTATAACATGGTTCAAAGCGTACAAATGTCCGTATGCCTTCAATTCTTGGGCTCGAGTTCCATGATTACATACTCTTTTGTTCCTTCGCTAGCTCTTTTGTAGAGAATCTCATAGGCGACTCAGTGAAAATACTCTTCAGCTCATGAGGAAAATGCACGCCATGATGGGTGGCAATAGACCCCTCCTCCTTCAATACAGCACGGAGAAGGTGGAAGCTATGGGTGGTGAAGCAGACGTAGTCCTCACGGAAGCGACCGACGTAATATTCACGAAAGATGATGAGGAAGACGCTCAGGTATCCCCCCAGGAAAAGTTCTCGGACACAGGTACTGCACAGATTGCTAGTAGTGTCGACGAGCTTGCTTTAACCAGATCAAACTCCTCCACTCTCCCGGGAACCCTCTCCAAACAGTCGAGCGAGTACAGCCTTTCTTGCAGTTGCCATGGAACTTCAGCAAGCGTACCAACACACCTAGATCCCGGACGGAAGAGTTCGTCGCCACGGTTTGCCACACAGTTCCTTCGTCGTTGCTCTAATCCGGAATGCCCAGCGAGGCGAGGACCTTCTCGGGGATCGTTGGTACTTTCCGCAAAGAAGTTCAAAGAGATTATTGCCATTTCGTTGAAATCAAGAAGCTTTAACTCTTTGATTCACATTGAATATGAAGGTGTCGCTCAGGACAACACTGAGACAGTCATCTACGCAACGACCACCGATATCAAAAGACTGAGAAAACTCCTCGAGAGTGGTGTTGCTAGTGTACGTGAGCGAAACGCCGATAACTGGACTCTACTGCGTGTGAGTGAGGAGAGGGCATCGCGTGTACGGGCTATCATATAATCAGAATGCTGGATATTTGGAACTGCTGAGCAAGTTAGATTTCTGATCAAGGCTGGTTCCGATCTTGACGCTGGTGAAATTGGAACTCGGTTCGTCTCTTGCCTTTGAAATACATCTTGATGCTTGAGAATGTGACTGACTTGAGCCTCATTTAATTTAGGAAGCCTGTTCATCTCGCACTGACAAGAGCTTATGACATCAATGCTACCCAGGCAGATCGAGACAGATCAGAAGCGTTCCCGAGTTGGCGGAGTGCCAAGCACGATTTCAAGTTCAATCCTATCCACATTGCGGTCCTCGAAGACTATGACTTCCAAGATAAAAAGCGTCCAGGCTTGTTGGAATTGATTGACTTCGTTGACAAGGCGAACAACGCTCCTCCCGGGCAGAAATGGTCAGTTTGGAAGAAGAATCATCAGAAAGAGTCGCCATTGTTCGGGGAGATCATCGAAGCTTTCAGGCAGGAGGACGTCCGTCTACGTCGGCGAGGCTCGTCAGCCAAACTATACCTCAGGATGATAGATGCACGCGATTCCAGACATGGCTGAACTCCATTCAACTGGGCAACTCAAAGAGGCCGTCTCAATAAGATGAAGATTCTTCTCTCGAGACTCGCAAATCCATTCCTTATTAGCAACATGCGAAGAATGTCCTCCACCAAGGCGCCGAATCGAAACGGCCCGAAGTAATGGAGTTCCTGCTCAGCATTCCCTCAGATCCGATTGAGGGTTGGTATGAAACCCCACTTCAAGTTGCCGTCTGTGGAAAGACTGCAGACTTTCTCAAGTGTACGCAGCTATTGCTCGAGCGAGCAGCCCGAAGAGACCTTTCGCGAGAAGCGGATTTCTCAGTTCCGCTCCACCAAGCGTGTTGGACTCAAGAAGAAGTCAAATTGAGCTTTGTCGATCTTCTTTCAGCGGATAGGGGGCCGCACATTAATGCCAAGAATAGACGTGGAAGAACACCGATCTTTGGCTTTCTCAATCATCTCGAATGCCTGCAAATGCTTCTAGACAGAGGCGCGGAGATTACTGTTTGCGACAACGATGGAGTGAATTTGCTCCACGCCGCGTGTATAGAGAACAGGGTCGATGCTCTGAAGATCCTCCTGGACCGTTCAGGACGTACTCTGGACACTGTTTTCGACAATGAAGGCGAAACGCCCTTAGCCAAAGCGATCGAATGCAAGAATGTTGACTGTGCAAAGCTGCTTCTTGAGGCCGGGGCGATTGGTGATTTGAATGGAAAGGATGGCTTAACACTCGTACATCGTGCCATAGATATGGGCGATGCAGACTTCTTGGAAGACTGCTTTGAACATCCGACTTACAAAAAAGGAGTCAAAACATTTGATGGGATGTCTGTCATGGAGTATGCAGGTCGGAAAGAGCAGTTTCATGGTAGGATCAAAGAGCTGATACTGGAGTACGAGTCCTATAGGCTACGGTCTCCGGCAAAGGACAGGGTCAATCGCAAACAAGAAGCAGAAATGACGACAGAGGACGCAAAGGCGAGGTATTTCGCACGCATGTGATGCGAGGTCTGGATCACACATTTGAATTTCCTTGGCCAGAATGGCGTTCAACCAGTGGAGCGAAAAAAAAAGATTGGGACAAAGGCGTGTGGACACTCTTGGATCCGGGCGGAGAGTTTCGTTGCCCTATTTTAATCGGCTACCGGCGTTATTTAGGCCTTTAATCAAATCGACGTCTGTCTTCAACAAGACAATTCACACGATCACCCCTTCTCATTCAGGTATCTCAGCGTCTTTCACTCTGCAGTCACTGCTAACTTCAGCACCGGAAACTCCATAAACTCCTCTTCCCCATTCTTCGTGGGCACTCTCCAAGTCCCAATCCGCTGAAACCCCAGCTTCAAATACATGCCCAAACCCATGGGCCCAGCTTCCGTTTGAGCTGGAAGCCCTTTGTTCCGAGCCTTCGCAAGTCCCCATTTCACGAGACAAGAGCCGATCCCAAGCCTTTGGTACCGGAAGTCAACGCATGCATTGTCGAGATAGTAACATGCGTCGGCATAATACCTGAAATAGTGAATACACATCAGCTCAAACTCCAACTTCCAGGGAAGTAATACCTACTTTTCACTCAGTTCTTCTTCTGCTTCAAGATAAGCCGCATACGCTTCCAGGTTTTGATCTTTGCGTGTCCATACCTTATTCCAGAGCCATATTTCGGCGTTGATGACAGCGGCTATTGGCATATATCAGCATTCAAACTTCGATGCACAGCACGGAATTCGCTATGAACAACAGAACGTCTTTACTTCTCAAACTAGCAATCCAGCCCCTATTCTCTTGGATAGAGTTTTTTTGCTCGGTCTTCTCGCCCACCCTGACCTTCCAGATTGCAAATCCTACCATCATCTTTCCCTTGTCAGCCGTACTCTTCTGGCTCAGCGCCCCTCTCGTCTCAACCCACTCCAACATCCTCCAGCTTTCCTCGACCATTGAGACTCCGCTTGCCCTTCCATTCTCAAGTCTCTCGGGCTTGACCAAAGTTGCAGGAATATCTTCGTTCAATTCTGCTATGATGGTTGATACTGAGGGATCGAGCAAACCGAGCAAGAGCCGACGTCGCCATACCCAAATAGTATCAAAGGCAGCATCTTTGTTCGTATCCAAAGGAGAGTACAAGAAGGAGAAGAGCGAGAATTGGCGGAAAGAGGTTAGGAGTAGTGACAGTATGGCTGGGAGATCTGCTTCTGTTGCAGGGCGAATTGATGGCTTTGATGAAGACATCTTCACCGGTCACCCCAGACCAACAGAAATCTGGAGTCGCAGCTTTAGACTTGAGCAGGTTCCTGGTATTTGGTCTCATCACAGATTTTTGCTTTTCATTTTGCGGATAGTAAGTCTTTCCGCAAGGCTCTTGAGTCACTTGAGAAAAGGACCAGTCAAGATTTCAGCTGAACGCCTCGTTCTGATTTTGGAAGGTGCTACCCATTCGACATCAGTTGTACCTTCTCGACCTCACTATCTTAGATCTCGCCCGCTCTCTCAACAGTGGTACCTTTCTTTCAAAACTGTAGAAATTATCACAACCTCGCTGTATACCTATAACCTCGTCTCCACGTGCATCCAGACAGGTCTACTAAAAGCTTCATCTGAACCAAACATCGGATCAAGGCTGTGTACGGAACTAGGACTGCTGACCCACCTCGCAACCAAACTTCACATTATCCAGATTAGAAGCCGCATTCGGCGCTTCCGATACAACTGCCCCTCATCAGCTGATAAGCTGAACCCCACGTTCGGATGTCTCGTTTACGGGGGTGGATGGCGACAACCGCCCGTCGGGCACTCTAAGTCGTACGGCATCAGAAGCTCAGCTGAACTTTCGAGGTTGATGACTGTACGACATCAAAAGTATTGATTCAGAAAGGGATGCAACCCCGCGTCTCGTGGATGTCAGTTTGACATCCGGGGCGTTTACTATCTCACGCGATAACCCTCAATTATTTCGATTTGAGTCGTGTGCTTGCCGTGCCGTTGGTCTGCTGGAAGCGTTGCGAGACACCTGCAGCATGCGAATTACGCCCGAACTTGTTCACTTCTTGACATTACGATAAATCCGTCTATTATTTTCTTCTTTCTTAGGTGATTTTAGTGACATTGCAGCTCGACGTCGAGTTCATGCAGATGAGAGGCAGAGTTACTCTCCTTCCCCCAGTCAAAGGTTAAATATTTTTTTATAGAACCTAGTAGAAAAATTTAACCTTTAAACCAAAGAGGGGAGGGGGGTGAGTTGACAGTTCTTGGGACCGCCCCGGTTGGAATTTTAGCGGCCGTGGACCCTGAAAAACGGGGACGTGATGTCGTTTTTGGTTTGTACACGACCTCCTTGAAATCGACCTGCCGAACCAGAATTCGCTGTTGGAAGCAAAATTGTGCCTTAAACTTATACCAAAGAGTCCAAACTCCTTTAGGACCCAAGACTAGGGTAAAAAGAAAAAAATTCTTTGCTTTGAAACTCCAGCCCTCTGGCTCGGCTTCACCCATCTGACAAACCATCATGTCTCATTGGATCAACCCGAGAACCGCACGAAAGTATCGGAGAGTGGGAAAAGATAGAGAGTATTCCAGCTACCTGACACCTACATATATATCCTGCATGCGAGGCGCATTTCCTCCACTCACAGCTCACTACTCGATTCCAAAGGTTGCCTACTTGCAGGGACCTACTCTTCTTTCATTTCTTGATTCTGGATAAGACTACTTTTGTGGACGTATGAGGCATTTTGGTTCATGAACTTAGATTTAGAGGTCAGTGTTGTAGTTTGAGTTTTGAGAGGGTGGTTTTCTTTTAATTTGAGTTTGTCTCTCTTTGATATCTTTTGCCACCTTAAGTCTGCATTGAAGTGAACGTTCGAAGTTATCGTCACCAGTCCCCGACATTTCCGGCCAATTTGTTTCTACAACCTTCAAGATGTGGGCAAATTTTAGTACTCTCCATTCTCTCCGATCCTTCTTGAACACCTGACTAACGGTGATAATAGGCCTAGAAGAAGAAAAGACTCAGATATCTTGCGTCTTCAGCAAAGATCAAACGGTCTTGCTTTCTCACACCATCACTTCCTATTGGGAGGGTCTCCCAAGCCACTCCACAGTTCTATCCTTTCTCAGATCGACGGAAACGCACCCAACCAACCGAGAGAGACTGCACACTCACTTCTACCGGTCGAAGAGAACGCCAGAGAGGAAGTTAAAAAGCCAGTTACTGTTTTCAGACAAAACATCCGCTCTCTGATCCCTCCAATCGTTCCAGTCAGATTAAAGACTGAGCCAAACACCATCCGAAGAAGAAGGAATTCCTCTTCCTCCGCATCAGTAAAATCATATACGTCCAGCATGATCTCCCGAATCCGCAAAACCACCGGCCATACGCCCACCCTCGTCAGCCTCCCTGTCGAAGTCCTCGATTCCATCATTCAGCATCTCTCCCAACGCGCTCTCTACGCCCTTCTCCTCACCAACTCAAATTTCATCGAACTTGCAGCCTCCTACCTCTACACCGCTCCTCATTTCGCCTCCACTTACCGGTACGCGCAATTCGCTTATACTGTCTCTCACAAACCATATTATGCTGAGATGGTCAGGGTGCTAGATTTGAGTTATTTTGCTAAAGAGAATTTGGATGAGCAGGGCGAGGTCATGCCTATGGCAGGATGGAGGGAGTTTAAGTATAGACATAATGATGAGTATTATGGGCGGGATCGGATGTTGATGCTAGGGAGGGGTGGGATGAGCAGTCATCCCGCTCCGAGTCCGTATTTGAAGAGTTTTCATCGCACGAGGGATGTGCCGATTGGGGGTTTGTGTCATGTTCTTGCTGCTTGTAAGAGGATTCGGTGAGTTCCCCTTTTCTTTGGGTCATGTGATCGGATTGAGGGGGCAAATCCGCTGCTCGAGAGTTATCGGCTGCTGGACCAGACTCAGTAGCTGAAGTCCTACCAATCTTCTCACCCACTTCTCAATCTATTCTTGAGCAACAGCAACTAACACATTTCTACAGAAAAATAAACCTCTCCCGCCTCCAACTAGCCTCCGACTTTCTCCTCTCCCCATCTTACCAATACGTCCCCACCGCCACGACCAACCTCCTCTTCGTCTCCGACGTCCCGAAATCCTGGACATGGGCCAGTTCGGAACTTTCACCAGTCTACGCCGATTTCGTAGTCTCCCATCTCATCAAGATTGATAGCTTGGAGAGTTTCAAGGCACGGAATTGTCTTTGGTTGACGACGGCGAGGGTAAAGACGTTATGTGGAGTGCAGGGACCCGAGAAGTTGGTGAAGGTCGATTTCAGGGAGAGTGGGATGCAGAAGGATGCCTCCTGGGCTGTGCAGGGAACGAGGGAGGAGGTGGGGAGGTTTATGGGTATGGTGTAGGGAGAGGTTTTAAGGCGGTGGGGAGGGGATAGGGAAAGGAGGGGAGCTGATATGGCGGGGAAAGGGGAAAGGGGCTGCCGATGCTGGAAGCGAGAGATGGTCCACGTGTCGTGCATGCATTCAAAGAACCTGCAAAAGAGGGATGAGGATTTTGTTGCACGTCGTAAATTGGGCCGTAAGAATCGATGCGCAGTAAAGTGGGGCTGAAGAATGGACTGCAGGATAGATCAGGCTGAAAATGTTTGCAGTCGGAAGCTGGCGGCGAAGCACTGGGCATATTTAAGCTGCAGGCTTTTTGTAATGAAACACCACGCAAATGAAAAACTTGAACGACATCAGCAAGTACGTATACACTTGGTTCATTAAATGATTTCCATTCTCTATCCTATGATCGATTAAGTGCCTGTCCGGAGTTGATTCATTGCCAACCTTGCACTTATGTATACGTAAAAACACCGGCGAATGCAAAGCCCACCCACAATATCCCATCCCAAACGCCATGCATGCAAATCTCCATCCAATATCATCAAATCTAAGACATGCCAACATCCTCAAACTTAACATCTTCGTCTTCATCCTCGTCATCCATATTCGTATCCGAGTCGTCGTCTTCAATCTCGCCCGCAGGAGCTACCGTCTCGCCCTCTACATATTCCGAAAGCTTATTCTCAGGCTTCAGACTCCACTGCGTTGCAAATCTCCCACTCTTTGCCAAGACGGCAACTTTTTCGAGCGTTTCGCGGAGATAGGCTTCGGGTTGTTGGAGTTCGGCGCGTAAGGCTTTCATAGACCAGTAGTTGTACCGACGGAAACAGGCGAATATCTTGTCCAGAAGCTCGTTTTGAGGCATGCGTGCGGCTTTGCTGAGTTGAGGTCGACCACCTGCTCCTGTGCCTTTGGTTTTCTGCGACTGTGTTAGTATGGTGTAGGAGAGAGGTAAGGAGAGTCTTACGATGAAATTGCCGAATGTCTTCATTGCACCCATTGTACCAGGTAGAATGAGGCCTTGGTCAAGGGTAGATAAGTCTTTGTTTACGAATTTTGTGCTGAGCTTGGGGCGTAAGGATTCGAGTGTTCTTAATTCGAGTAGTCTTCTTGACTCTTCGTTATCCACTTCCACAGCATTTATCTCATGCTTAACCCTTCCAGCCAGAACTGTGCGTTCTATTTATGCACCAGTCAGTTCTGCACTATGAAGGGAAACAATTCAACTTACTTGGGACTGGCTTCCGGGCGAAGGGAGTGAATTTCTTGTTGGGGTCGTAGGGAGCCTTGTTCTTCTCTAGCTTTGGTCGCGTGAGTCTGGCTGGCATATTGGCAGTCGCAGCCTCGAACTTCTGTCTTGACTTCGACTTGTATCCTGGTAGGTCCTGCTCCGTGAAGACAAATGTGTTCTTGGTTTGTCTGGTATCTGAGGGATCTTTGAATGCTGCGTTGTCATCTATTACATTTAAGACGTATTCTTTCGCGATGCCTTGGTGGGTTGCGAGGTCAGATCTAAGTAGCATAGAGAGTTTTGGCTACGATCGTAATTAGCATGATGCTCTCCCAGAAAGGGGAAGTTGCCATACTTCGGCAGTGCCATCTGGCTTGATCACAGTCGTTGATCTGATGGTTCCAAGTTCGATCTCCGCATCGTCGTCGAGCTTGGACCATGCTTCCCAGACACCCTTAGGAACGCGCGCAAGATATAACGTCTGCCAGGCGGGATTTGTGTTGAATTCGAGGTCTCCTGCGTCTTCGTAGATATCATCATCGGCACCGAAAGCGCCAGGCGACGCGCCCTTCGCATCAGGATCCGGCTTGATCACAGTATCTGCCATTGTCCCGGTGATGCAGTATTATCGAAGGAACTCCATACAGAAACTGTGGGATGCAGTGTGCGATCCTGCAAAAGTGTGTTTCTTTGTTGTATTTGCCGTTCTCAAAGATAAATTTGAAGCTGCCTTGAGGCGGCCTTGTGTGACCAGGATTAAAAGGCGGGACGCGCTAATAATACACTAGCGCTGTGTCATCAAGTTCACTTTCACAACTTCATAAGCAAACATCTTTCCCTTCTTCTAACTCCATCTTCGTAACACAACTACAAGCACTCTGAACCACAAAGTAATATTGTCACATCAACACTTAAGCTAACAAACAGGAATCATCTATCATGGCGTCTGAGGAACAAGAGATGCTGCTCAAGATCAGCCAGCTCGCTGGTAAGTTGCCACGCTCTGTTTGCATCCAACCGCATCTTCCTGACTCTTCTACTAGGTCAAATCAATCGACACAAGAATGGGCAACCTTCAGATCATCAAGCACAATACATGCCACTATCATCGAGCCTCAACTCTCGCGGAAGTATGCGATCATTCATCGAAACCAACAAACGCGCCACTGACTGGAACAAAGATTATTCTCAAGGATGGAGATCAAACCGTGGCGGATACTCTTCAAGAGGTTATATACGAGGAGGCCGAGTAGCTCCAGTTCATCGAAACCGATCGCTTGTATTGAATGGAAATAATCCCACGTCGGCAACACTGACCGAAAATATCCCTCCTGCCCGTGATGATACTGTAGCCACCTCTGGCTCTGCACCAGGCTGGGTGGCAAAGACTGGTCGTCATCTTCAATTGATCAATACGTCGATTTACGAAAAGGATACCCAAACCCGGGCTAAGGCTATGGAGGAGACACGGAAGCAGAAATTGAAGCAGAGAGATGAACGCGAAAAGGCAAAATTGCAGAAGCATATCCAACGTTTAGTTGGCGGGAACATTAGCATCGCTGGTCCAGCAACTCACCCGGCGGCCAATTACGAAATAGATGTCCAGGGAATCCGATTCCGAGTCACTAAGAATGGCAGCAAACTAGCCAAAGTTTCTGGTGAGAGCTCCGAACAGGGGCATCCGGGAATCCAAACAGGCTCACCGGGTACAGGTGATCTTAATGCTGCAAAGTCTACACCGAAAATGGCAGTGGTCGGAGGTGTTAGATTTTATCGAACCAAAAACGGAAATATGTATCGCTCTGGTATCATTAAGGCCCATCGGTACGATCGACCACTCTACAAACCCGGCATGGATGCCATCGCATATTGGGATAAGACTGACTCTTTTGATACTAGGAAAACTGGGGTCGTCAAAAAGATTAACGAACCCTGCAAGGCGTTCAGCACAACTGGTAGCTCCTTTCATTCCAATGCATCTTTCGAACCATTTCACGAAAGAGGAGGACATACTGGGTTTCAGCTAACACAACGACTTTTAGGTTCCTGTTCCAAGGGTCCCAGATGTCGATATATTCACGATCCATCAAAGGTTGCAGTATGCAAAGAATTTCTTCAAAAGGGGTCATGTCCAAGTGGAGATTCATGTGACCTCTCACATGAGCTCACCCCTGAACGAACACCGGCCTGCTTGCATTTCACAAGAGGCAATTGTTCGAATGCGAATTGCCACTACGCCCATGTACGAGTTTCACCTTCTGCCCCTGTCTGTCGACCTTTCGGAATCTATGGCTATTGCGAGAAAGGAGCAAACTGTGAAGAACGACATGTTCATGAATGCCCTGACTTCAGCAATACAGGTAAATGTACTACGAAAGGATGCAAGCTACCCCATCGGCACAAAGCAAGCGTTATGCGAAACACTGTGGAGGAGGAGAGCAGTGATATCTCGAGTGACGAGGATGATGAGGAGATCGATAGCGATGATGTTGACTCCGATGATCTGGATGAGGAGTTCTTTGGCGATGATGGCGCAACGACGGATTCCGATGTTCCTATGCAACGGGATTACGTTCAGTTCTCATGAACTATGAACTCTGCTTTTGATCCATTTATCATCTCTATATGGGATTGAGATTTGTGATCGGGCAGAATCGATCGACATTTCTCTGTTATGAAAATTTCTCTCTTTGGCGTCTGGTCGTGCTCTATATGAGCCATAATAGGAGTTATGGTTCTTTGCATCGCATAGGCTGGCGCTTGTGGAATACCCGGACTTAATGCCTGGAGAGCTTCGCTCTGAACGAATTCAATTGCTGCGCATGGAAAATTAGAAAGAATAGAATAATTATTGCAGTCTACTTGGTGTCTCTATCTAATTTGAAAACACCCTTTACCATATTTCACTGTTTACTTGGACTTCGTTGCGGTGAGCTCTTTTTCCAACCCTTTTCCATTCTCAACTGCCGATGACTCAAATTGATCCACAATCTCATGCAGGACCTTCCCTGTGTCAATTGTTGTTGTGATGCTATTTCGCGGTGAGGGACTTCGTTTGTTGCCTAAGACCATTCTTCGAAAGTCGAGAAAGGCTGGTCACCGTCTAAATGAGTCGGATCATCGTGTCGAAAGAGGCTGGGAGTCGTGTTTCAAAGGATTTATTCAGGATCTAATCCATTGGACTTTCACGAGTGTCGTCACCGCCACAATTCAATACTTGATGGAAGGTCTATATTGGGATCAACACATACCCCTAGTGGAATCGGAAAGGGATTCCTGGTCATCTACACCGCTCATCCATAGGCCCGACACAGGGAAGACTATGACAGCATCACCGAAACAGCATCTTCAATTTCCCCTGCCAGCTGCGATAAAGATAGATCACTTGATACGGAACAGTGTGACGAGAGTAAGCGTCGCCGTAATGCAGCTTTCCGTACCGCAGCGTAGCACGAGATCGCTGCAGGACACAGATGTGGTGGGACAAAATGCAGACCACTCCCGACTGCCGATGTATCCTGCCGGCTATTATTTGCAAACGCCAACGGTTTGTTGATATAAGGGCTATTGTATAGGTCTGGCTGGCGTCATACAAAGGAACAAACGGAGGCAGCTTTCGCTCGCGACCCGGGGAACCAACAACTTGACGGACAAACCCCATTATGAGATTGATTGCTTCCTTGCCGATCACGAAAAACAGTTACAATCGGGACTTTTACTCTGACCGTAACAGAGCCTGGCGGTGAAGTACCTGTGCTAAGCCGGTTCACGGAGAGTATGAGGCAGGCTGACAGTGACAGTAGGGTTTGCTGTGTTTTGGAATTAGGATTCTCGCCCGAACAGGTAATTGGGATGGCAGCAGCCACTTAGCGCAGAGGATCCGGAAAATCTTTGCAATTGCTGCTCCACTGTGTGAGTCGTAGCTTAAGCAGCGAACAGGGTTGACCGCTCTTCTCCTTGTTTATCGATGTTCTGGAAGGCCTCGGTTGTGGTCTGCCACACCGCGTTCCCCTGCCCAAAATGTTCGCGATGTGTGCCTGGATTATCGCGGTTTGCATCATTATTTACTGTTATATCGCGACTCAAGAAATTAAACGACGTGATACGCGCATCAATCCTCTTCGATCGACCTTATCGATTCTGGGCATTTGAACATCGGCAATTGGATGAAGGTGCAACGAAAGGTTCGACTTGGTTTAGCTCTCGAATTGTACGAGAATTTAAGGTATCCAACCAGGATCGAGAACTTTCCCCAATCGGGAAGGCTGTCGCCATGTCCCGCTGCCGTCCCCAGTAAGTGGGAGACGAGACATGAGGGGGCATGTACAAGCCGTGCTGCTGCTGCAGGCTGAAGAAGCTGCGCAGCAGCAGAATCATCTATCACCAATAATCAGCTTGCCCTAACGGTTGGGCACGGAGACGATATTGTTTAGGTACCTTTTGAACGCTATCGCAATTTTCATTCGTGGGCCATCACCTGTCATTTAGGGCTTCAGCGCGGTTTGAGGCCGCAGTGCTTATGGACGGATATTGGGGGGCAGAGCATTTTCCAATGAGACAATGGGAGCGCGGGTTCAATGATGACAGCATTTTTTTGAATTTTCATTTCTCCATGAAATGACACCTGATCGTGAAAGAAACTTTTCACCCAAAAGAGCAAATAAATAAAAATAAACAAGATCTCCAAGGAATCCTCCGAGAGGATACGAGATGGAGTAGAAGACGCGTTGACAAGGAAGTCCCAGGACTACTTCCCCCCTTTCAACCCTAATCGAGGGTTATCGCTGAAATCGGAGTGTTGAGACACTGAAGGGCCAGTACAGTGCCCGTACTGGAAAGGATTGCCTCAAGTCTACGATTGGCTTTCGTTACCTGTTACGAGCACCTGGATCCGCAGCCTATCAGCCCCTCAAAACCATGACTCCTTCTAGCGGAAGGCCGGTTGACGACTCCAATCATCACTCAGAGTTGCGGAAACAAACTTGGCCCCGGACACTTGTCATGCAAGAGTTCGTCAACAACCTATCGGCGCACTTCGTCGCAACAAGCATCCCAAAGACTCCATAGATGCCCAACTTGATCCAAAGTGGAGCGGGAAGGCAGCACGAGAGAGCCACTGAAGCCAAAGAGAGATCACAGAGACCGCTCTGACCAGCCCAGGAGAAGTGCGACAGGAGCTCAGGAGGTCCACAACAGTCCACCAGATCCAAATGATCCAAGGCTATCGCTTGCATCCGCACCCGCCTTGCTTTTCCCGTTTTCCCTGGCCTTTCCTTACCTGCATGGTCTGCATGGGTTAGGTTGGACCATGCTCTGATTTGACATTCACTTGACTCTTCGGGGTGGTACGAGGGAAGCTCGTGCTATCCGCTGCCAGGAGCACAGGAGAGGCTCGTGGGATAAGAAGTGGGAAGGCCCGTTCACTATCGCGGACGATCTCACCTCATACCTGCCAACGGTACTTCTTACAACTCACCACCTTTGTCCTCCTTTCTTTGCAGGAGAGACATATATTTGTCATTACACCAAAAATCTATTCTACTTGAATCACTCGATCACAGTCAGTGATTCAGACATTCGTACGCCCATATTACAATACTTTTCAAATCGTCGCGATTGTCGGCGATTCCTATCTATTTTCATCGCTTCACCGCCACCTCCATCTCATCCGAACTTCGCTTCTTCCCCACCACCGCCAGAAATCACCACGATGGCAGGATTCCCTATCCACAACTTCTATCGGCCGTCAACATTGACGGTTGATACTCATACTCAAAATTACTTCGAAGAGGATGAGGGAAGCATTTTGGACGAAAATATCCTCGACCACAACAGTGCTTTGGACTCAGGATTGGAGATGTCCCCGCCCATGAACGGCAGCCGGCGAGATTCGTTTGCAGTATCGTCAGCATTGTTCTCACCGAAGACTGATGAATGGCAACATGTCGATATGCAACCGATGGCCTCCAACAATCCGTTTGTTGAGCAAAACAATAACCCGTTCATGCGCGTTGACTCTCAGTCCTCATCGTACGGACATCAAGGTCACGGCTGGTCGGTGAGCAATGGATCGGGCATGAGCACACCCATGCAAGGACATGACGGATTGCCTTCAGAGTTTGAGGTTAATGCTCCGATATTCCAAAGGCCGATGCAAAATCAAACGCCCTTCACCAACCCCGGAAACCAACAAATGCCTCTGTTCTCCTCAGGAAGCACCAGCAATGGGTCGATCCCAACATCACCCCAGAAGGAATGGTCGGTAGCAGATGCGATGGACCATCGCGCTATGCCGAAGAGGATGAGACCTCACAGCCCTACTCTACGATCGCATTCCGATATGTCAAGGAGAGGTGATGGGATCCGAAAGAAGAATGCCCGATTCGATATTCCAGCAGAACGCAACCTCAACAACATCGACCAGCTCATCGCTCAGTCCACCGATGAGCAGGAGATCAAGGAGCTCAAGCAACAAAAGCGCCTCCTGAGGAACAGACAAGCAGCGTACGCCTCCCCATACTTTGGTCTTACTTCCCTTTTGGTCACCCCAGCCCACTAACTTGTGTGTATCTTTAGTCTTGACTCCCGCCAACGGAAAAAGCTACATACTGAACGACTGGAGGATGAGAAGAAGCATTACACTGCTCTCATCAGCGATTTGGAGGAGGACCTGGCCGAGGCTAAATTGGCTTTGGACGAATGGGCCCGCAAGGAACAGCAGTACCAACAGTACATCGAAAACATGCAGATGGAGAAGGAAGAGATGGTTCGAGCCCACACCATTGAGAGTGGAGACCTTCGAAAGAAAGTCAGCGTTCTCACCGACCACATCAGCAGGTTGGAGAGTACTGCCATGTCTACTGTCCCGAGCTCCACCGGATTCTCCGCCGACTATTCCGACATTGATAGTCTTACCATGGATGGTGCTTGGGATAACATCTCCTTCATCAATGACTTCTCTGTCGATCCTGAGGTCAAGGTTGAGAACTCCATCGTCCCTGCCAAGAAGGCCGAGAACGCCCTGCTCAGCGATCCTGAGAAGCCCGCCGCTCAAGGCCTGTTGTTGATGCTACTCCTCTTTGGTGCTTTCGTCGCTTCTAAGGGATCCTCACCAAGTATTCCCAGGATGTCAGATGATGTCCGAGCCGCTTCCGCTACTCTCTTGGAGGATATCTTCAAGGACGCTGGTGTTCAACAATCTTCTTCTGTATCAGAGGCCGTCGCTCCTCGCCCATCTGGCAACACTTGGTCAACCGCCCCTGTCCAGTCAATGGGAGGACACGAAATGGTCGGCGTTACCTCATCCGCTCTTGGAAACCTCGCCGACAACCTTGCCCAACCATCTGAAGAACAGAATCACGAACAGCTATTCTCGCTATCAGCTGCACAGTACAACGGCCTCACTTCCCAAGACTTCCTCCACCATACACCCCAACGATCAACTTCTCAAGGACGCCGCAATCTCGGGGAAACTCTCGCTGCAATGAGAGCCAACAGCAAAAAGTCAGCCGCCGAAGTTTATACTCGCTCACTGCTCTGGGATCAGGTACCTAGTGAAGTTGTTCGCAACTTCGCCAAGTTGGTCTCGGAGTGCAATTCACGGAACGATCAAGACGACTGCAACTCCGCTGGCTAAAACCACCTCTACGGGTATCTCTTTACATCACTGCCTACTCTATCACGGCATAACTTTCTTATCTACGGTTACGGATTACGGCTTTAACGCACCAGAGACTCTGTTGCTCACGCATTATGGATTTTCATTTGTCACAAGCGAGCAAGCAAGCGTTGATTGTTTTTGAAATTGTGTTTTTCCATTTCCTTATTGCATAGTCATTATCATCATAGCACAGCGACGGAAATCCCGGTACAGCGTGAGCACAGATGCATCGCTCGCAGCAAGCAGCTTGCAGTACACATGTAAATTGGTACGGTGGAGGAAAGGGATACGTTGGATACTTGGGACATTTTGGGACATACTTTCTTCGCTCGCACACGCAGTGCATATTTCATCATCGATCGAGAGGGATACGATTTTCACGAATTCTACGACATAAAAGATACCACACACATCACGAACACTACTACACGACTACTGATGGAACGATGATGGCCTTGATGAAACTGCTATATTGAGATAGCTGCCTGCCTTATTATTGGATGAATGGATGGAGGCTTGGCTTGGCTTATGATCATGAAGATCTAATCCAGGCCCCTGTTTGATTTAACGATTTCTTGGAATCCTGTATTTACTGTCTATCACCTGGGAGGCAAACCTGTAATTAGCTCACCTTGACCTGTTGACAGGAAATTTACATGAAATCATGTTAACCCGCTCCTTCCTCCCTCCTTCCCCGGAGCTCACTTGTAGATCTTCTCTACCCTGTGTCTCAATCATTTACGAGGCCCTTTTGATAGGGGATGTTTGAATGCGTGTCTCGTCACATAAGCATCCTGTATTATTGGCAACTGTATATGATCAGCATCAACCTAAGCATGACTCCTCTCTCCTCCAATTAAGCACGTGATAAACAGTGAGATAATCACTAGATTGGTGAGCGAAAGTCAATCTGAATCATTAGAATTATTTTAGGCTCTTCAATGCTCAACTACTGCGCCATGATCACATCCCACGTCCCTAAAAATGACTTGCGCCCCGTCCCAATGAACGAGCTGTGCCTCTGCATCTGCATCACGGGAAAGGACATGTCTTAAGCCTGATGCTGCACCGTTCTCCGAGAGCTGAATGGAAGGCCTAGAAGGGTGACCCCGCTCCCGAGAGCGATACGAACCAACCCCACGAGGTCTACAGCACAAAAACCCGAGAAACCGATGAATAATTTTGACTTGACGAAATCCCAACACGAGTGCTGAATCGCGACCAATCTCACTTCTTCGGGGCATCGTTATTGTATTTCTCCTTCCAAATCCTACACGGTGTACCCAATCGTAATCAGCCGACTTTATCCACAAAGTTTGGGGGGAGTGCGACAGCCTATCGGCCTTGTATCGCTGTGGTCATCTGTAACGAGCCTGCACGGGATGGCCATAGAGGAGGCCGCTCATGCACATGAACGCAAAAAAATGACCTTCCTTGGAAGGAACGAATAATGTGACACGAGAGATGACATACCAAGAATTGCCCAAGGTCTTGCTCCCACCTTGTTCGGCTAGCCTGTAGTATTTCGCTGCCGCGTACTACGGAGAATCTCAAGTCAGCCTCATCGTTCGTTGGATTGATGTAAGTTCGGCAAGTCGCGTAGGGAGCTGTAGGGTGAAAGCCCCATTGCTGCCCAAATGCAGTCATCAAAGGGGGAGACGCATGCGCAAGCCACACTCATTGCTGCGAGGCTGGATAGCTTAATGGTAATGATCCATTGAAGCTATTCGGAAGCTTCGGTCTCACATAGAAAGTATGCAAAACATACCTTGTCTTTCTTGCACCCAAAGCCCTCGAGGTAACACCAAGCAACCTCATTCATCGCATCTACCGTACCGTCAGTCTGCCTCGATCAGTCAGGCGCAAATCGATGTTTAACATACCTGTATCGCCCAGATTCGCGGCTGTCTCGTAATACTGCCCCCAAACGTCAGTCAGAGTGTACAGGCTTCTCCCCGATCCAATCCTTTGAACTGCCTCACCTGTTTGGCTGCAAATTTGTCCACCTGCACTCCCCAGCCATGTCGAAAGCAATTCGCTAATTCAAAGATCGCAAGAACAAGCTCCCCTTTAGCAGCTCCCCCCCTTTTCATTCCCGCCTTGAGCGCAAGCTCTTCAATCGAAGCTGCATTCGATGCCGCTGCCGACAGATATGTGACAGCTTCCGTGGGATTCGGAGTACAGCCCCAACCGTGCCTGACGAAACGTCAGAATCGCCTCCGAAATTGGGGGGCAACAGCGACTGAAAACTCTTTGATGACAGTGATTCGGGCTGCATGAAAAGGGACCAATTGACTTACCTGAGAGCAAGTCCATACAGCACCTGACTCAAAGCATTATTCTCTCCATTAGGATCTGCCAATCGCCCAAACATCCGTGTAGAGTTCTCCAAATCTCCTGCTTCATGAAGCCTAATAGCCTCTTGTATATCGTCGTCCGCATGTTTGGTCGAAATAGGACCCCTTTCTTTTCCAGGGCTTCCTCCCCCAATCGTCAATTCCTGGAACGCATTCAAGTCTGTAGTTGATCCAATTGGTGTGCTAGGTCTGCTTCTTTCCTGCTCATTCTTCTTGGCTAACATTGTTGCTCTCTTCTCCCATTGTGACTCTGCTCCTGCCGCTTCGCCATCATCCCCCACTGTGATCTCTGGCAAATCGGTAGGCACATTCGACGAACTTATTTCGCTCCTCCGCAGATGCAGGCGCTGGGATAATCGTTTGGAATTCGGCGATTTGGACTTCGATTTCTCACTCGCGTGCGAGGTGGAAGATGCCGCGGATGCTTGGGAGGAGCTTCGTGCCCGTCCTTTGAAGAAACGACTTGTTCGCGATTCGTTGGGACCGTCCGCGAAGGAAGGACGACCAGAAGATTCCGTAGAAGAGAAGGTCGGAGGAGAAATGATCTCTTGCGTGTGCGTATCCGATCTCATGAACGTAAAGACTGGGCTGGCTGGCCCCTCTTCGTCTTGCAGGTCGCGTAGAGGTTCAGGGGCGGGCGCATCGCTCTCAACAACCTTCTTCTTCTTCCTGAGTATATCTCGTAGAGGCATGATGTTCCGCTGGGTCTATGTCGCGTTAGTTGTGACAGTAAATGGTGATTGATGGATCGTTTTGGAGTTAATTCGTAGCCTTGTCAGCCCCAGAATAAGCAATACGCTCTTTATTAATTGACGCGCAGAGCAGCTTCCAGCGCCTAAGGCTGCCAAGAAATTGTGACATTTGATCCAATTTAAGCACTCCTGCCTTTGTTCTTGAACGCAGTTGCTGATCTTGATGTTCGGGTGGAGGCTTAGTTTGGCGGCGCAGTCATGGATTCCGCTTGAAATAGGATGGTGCATAGGAGGTACAGGCTGGTTTTCCCCTGAAGACGCACTCCTTCACGATGGATGTGGGTTACACATGTACAATCTTCTATTTTACAGTATCACATAGGAGGCATCAGGCTCAATGGTAGATATGCAGTTGGTGATCCTTCTGATTCTTTAATTGAAGTCCCAGAGCTTGACAACTAAACTATCCTCGACCCCTAACTCTACATCATACTTCGTGAATATCTTCTTGGGTATCTCAAACTCAACAACAGGTGCCTTTTTGATATCTTTCAAGAGCTCTGCTTCAAGCATCTATGGTGAAGTTAGTAACAGGTCTGTTTCAAGCAATGTACCGACTTACGCTTCCGTAGGAGTGATCAAGGAAATCCTCCATGTTGTAGGCATGCTTTGTAAACTGCTCCGAAATGATCTTTGCCAAAGTTGCAACATTAGGATGATAGTGTGACTGAAGCATAACTATCTCCCACAGACTGCTCTCAATAGCATTCGTCTCCATTGGATCTTCTTCGTCCATAAGAAATGGGTCTACCAAACCCTCGTTCTCGAGTATCTCCTTTTCCTCCGCTGTCCTCGTCTCCCGGTGGATCATGAAAGTACATGTGGGGTGTTTCTTCAAGAGATTGTAGATCCATGGTATAACAACGACAATACCTGCCGGTGGTGCATATAATGTCAACCTTGAGAGTCGCTTTAGAAAACTGGCGACGAGGACGGCTGGTAAATGTGTTGACCCAAGGAAAGTATCCAACAGGCGGAAGAACTTCGATCGATGCTTCGAGTGCAATATTCCCGAATCGAGCAGCGAATAGAGCTTCCGAAAAAATGATGGGTAGTCCAGATTCCTCTGTTCTATTAGGTAAAACACGCCAGAAAGTGCCATTAATGAAGTCGATCCACCAGCATTGTATGAGTCGGTTAAAAAGTCCATCAGAAGCTCCGGCTTCATGAACCAAGGAGCAATACAGCTATCCATAAGCCCCAGTATAGATTTCCTTTGCTCCTTGCTTATTTCCATCTTCAACAACGCCAGCCAAGCCGATTGTGCACGCTTCTTGTGTTGCGTTAAGGAGTACAGAGCATGTGTCTTCTTCTTTGGGGCCGTAACATAGAAGTCCTCTAGTTCTTCCTTATCTTCTGGGACTGATTCGATCGTGGTGAGGATTTCCAAGGCATTATCAAAAACATCTGGGGTATGTGAGCCATCTCCTAGGATTTTGCTGAGGCTGAGTTAGCATTGGTGCAGCTCTCTAGACATTGATTACTGACTCGATGGCTTCAAAAGTATAAAACCGTATGTCATCATTCTCCTCCACAAACTTCTCACTGAATTCCTTCCGAGCACTTTCTTCGGTCTCGGGCTTCAGCAGAACTTGTATGATTTCCGTAAGAAAGACCGTTGGGAAGCTGTAGTCCTGGCCATTTCGCAGATGTTCCCCTTCCGTTTTCAGCAACCTCATGCATAGCTCCAATGCAGTATTTCCAAGACCTTCTTCTCCAAACAGAGCCAGCAGCGCAGTCTTGTACTCGGAATATCGTTCCCTCAACCATTTGATCACAACTACTTCCTTCTCCGTGCTTCCCTTTTCCTTCTCGAGATCCCCCGATACCATAAATCTCATGAAGATTCTGCATAACGAAATAGCAGCAACGACTGATTCATTGACATCATCACTATCCGCTCGTAGAATCTTAATCAACTTCGCAATGTTGTTGTAATTCTTTTTCGACTCGATGATTTCGTTCTCTAGAAGCAGGATTTGCGCCTGTGCATCTTCGTCGCTGCTTTCGGATCGTGCTCGTTTCGAAGGTTTATTTGCTGAAGTCGCTCTCTTCCTTTTAGATGGACGACTCGAATCACCCACAATTGCATGCATTTTGCTGTTGAAGATTGCTTCTCGACGTCTCAACTCGATCTCGAAATCGATCGGCATATCAAAAAATTTCCTCCGACAAAAATATTTTGAGGCAGAAACAAGGCAATAAGGCACTTCACGGTCTAACCGAAGAAGCGATCCCGACCTCATCTTGAATTCTCAATCGAAGCTTGACAAAGCTCAACACCATCTCCCCTCATCTCACAATGGCATCCCGCTTGGCAAAAAGCGCAATTGGTATGTAATTGATGGCTCGACCTAGCTTCTGACAGCAATTGGAGCTGTGAACGACAACTAACGAGCTCAGGTGCTTCCCGACTCCGACCAGCTCTTTCTGCCCGCACCCTTCCGGCACTCACCACATCCCTTACGAGCTATCGATCAGCATCGAATGTTCCAGCTGAAGACCCCAAGAAGAAGGCACAATCGATCCTCGACTCGCTACCAGGCAACTCGCTGATCTCCAAGACCGCGATTCTCTCATCAACCGCCGGTGTCGCGATCTACGCCCTAAGCAACGAATACTATGTTGTGAATGAGGAATCTATTGTTGCACTCTGCTTGTTGAGCATTTGGGGAGCTGTCTTCAAATATGGTGGACCCATGTACAAGGAGTGGGCTGAGGGTCAGGTCAATAAGATCAAGGGCATTTTGAATGCTGCCCGAGCAGACCACACCGAGGCCGTCAAGTCACGAATTGAGAGCGTTCAACAATTGGGCTCCGTTGTTGACATTACTAAGACCCTGTTCGAAGTCTCAAAGGTATGCAGTGGAATTTTGACGTGTCGAGATATTCGCTCATGGTTGTTAGGAAACCGCCCAACTCGAGGCCAAGGCATACGAGCTCGAGCAATCCACCGCACTTGCGGCAGAGGCCAAGTCAGTTCTCGATTCATGGGTTCGGTATGAGGGGCAAGTGAAGATCCGTCAACAAAAGGAGTTGGCGGAGACCATCATTGCCAAGATTCAGAAGGAGCTCGAGAACCCCAAGGTCCTCCAACAAATCTTGCAGCAGAGCGTAACGGATGTTGAGAGTAAGTAATACATCCGTGGATATAAGGTGACATTTACTGATTTCGCGAACAGAGATCGTTCAATCGAAGGCACAATAGATGGGGACAGGGGTTCTGCGCATCACAGATTTCCTTTGTCACCACTGTTGTTTATAAAACTACCACTGTGCAATAGTCCCGAAAGAATTTTCCTCCTTCCTTCTACTCGCCGATGCTAATCCTGTCCATGTGTTGTGGTGATCCTGTACGCTCGGCGATTCCCATTCAAGACTCATACCAGCCAGTCCAAGTCCGGTGGTACACAAATTGACCAATGTCACAGGAGCATAGTAGATGACCCGAAATAAGTATTTCCATCACCTCCTTCCAAAAGCTCCGGTTGCCTACCAACCTTCACTTGTGACCAAAGAACAAGCACCTTATTCAACCAGGATGCGTCGATACCCAGAACGTTCTTGCAGGTTTCTACCCTCTAATACTCCCACGCATTGGTAGATGGGGTCCATCCAGCGGCTCGTTGCCAAAGAGTATCTGCCCCGTTCTTCGCGAAGAGCACTCTCCATGTGATGCCAGACCACTCCGATTGCATCTCCTCCTTGAAGTCTTCGGAAAGCTGAAACGAGAAAGCCCACTGTCCCGCCCCTAGAAGCCCAGTGCGATCTAACTCAATCTTAATCACCTCCCCCGTGTTGCCTAATAGCAGGACCCACTGTTGCAGGTCCGGCAAGTGCCACTGCTGGGCTTCAAGATTGAGCAATCCACCCTGCCCTCGAATATCCTCCAATCGAGCAAGGCGGAAGGCTAGCTTGCGCATTTTAGAACCAGCCGGGGTTTAGTGACCAGGATGCCAGACTGTGTCTCTATACGATCCCTGACGGTACCCATACCGAGGAGGGCAGGGGGTCCGAGTAAGAGGACGTCTGTGTGCGGGTTGAACCATCGAGGCTGAAGTGTAAAGTCCCAAGAGAGGCTTTGGGGACCACTGAACTGTACAGCTTGCTTGCCTTCGTCCTTCGCCAGATCTTCGTTCATCCATTTTTCTAGCTTCTGGACGACCTCAACGGCTGTTCCTTCCAGTTTCTTCTTGTACTCAATGTCGTGGCAGAATCGACGGAGGGCAGGAAACTTGACACCACCAGTGTAGGACCAGGTAGGGAGCGAGAGAAAGGTGGACTAGTACTTTACGAGTAGGAAGTTTCTGAAATCTTGACAGATACCGAGGAGGATGGGAGGGCAATCTCGCCATGTTCGTGCATAGCGACGTACATCAGAGCCGTGATTGATGGTTATGACTCGTTGTTCTAGGAGTTCACAGATCATGATACGGATCTCTATTGGTAGGTCTTGAAAGTTGGTCATGGTTTTTCGAAGTTGTTGGTGTATGTGTAAGAAGAAGTACCCATTCAGCCGGAAAGTTATTTACCTGCTGCCAGAGATCTTCGAGAAAAGCGACAAAAGGCAGAGATCGCCGTTGCAGGAGGAATCTGGTAAAATTCAACCAAGACATTCTTTCCGGCAGCAGGCCTTTGTGAATCATTGAAGTCAGGTCAGTGTTCGAATTCAATGGCTGGAGGAAACTCTGATTCTGGAAAGTTGACTCACCCTAATGCATACTTCCTGAAGAGAATCGAGGACTGTCATGCACGATCACTCGCCTTCGTCCGTTCATCCCTTTGTCTCGGAATTCCCAGAAGTGCTTAGTTGACTCCCTATTAACGTTGCTTCAAATCCGATCTTGTTTTGCCCATATCACACTGATACTTTGGACGACATGGAATCGTTCACTCTTGTTCAGAATTATCAACAGAGATTCGTCTCATGGTCTGGGGCCATCATCTCCTTGAGGATCAACGAGTTGTCATAGTCGATCACCGACGGCGTCCCCGAGCCGCAGCAAAGACCCGTCAACTGCATCAGGGAGGATATTCCTGACTTACTCCATGTCTGTCAAGAGTCTAGATAGCTGGCCCTTGCCCGGATATCAAGCCGTGTTTCTTCATTATCCCATCTGGCCATACACAGGAAGCCGAGATTACGAAGACCTGAAGAAGCTATGTGAGTCTGTGGGCCTTCCAAAGAAGGGTACCAAGGACGAGATCACCGACAAAGTCACCGCGTACGTGAACGATGAACAAACCAAAACCGGCTGCGAGTTTGTTAAGTTCGGAAGCGTTAGAAGCAAGTCCTGGGAGTTCGTCCTTCGTCCTCGTTAGTTCAATCCCGAAGCCGATATCCTGTTGATGAGACTTCGCCATTCTAACTCGGAGTACAATAGAAAGCTTTGGGTTTCTAACAAAAATACCAGAAGCATCAAAGATAAGCAAGTTGGTACTTCGACTAGAGGACGAACCTATTTATATCGTCTTTGGCCAGCAGACATCGTTTCACCGCTGTCAAGCTGATGATGCTCGATTCAGCACATGACAGGCCTGGACACATTAACTTTTCTGCTCGCCAGTCGCCAAGAGGTGACGATCTTGACAGTCGATAGCGAGGGATTGTTGAAGGAAGGCCAGTGGGCATTCTCCTCGGATATCAATTCACACGAGTACAAAGATCAGATGATAAGAACTGAAAATCTTTCAAACGAAGTCAATAATTCTGACTGACTCATCTTGTACAGCATCAGAGGAGCCGATCTGGAGTGTCAGCACTGGTGCTTATATGGAGAGTGATTCTAGGCAAGAGAGAAGGGAAGAATCTTTGGCAACTAGCCGGGGTATGGAAACCACTCCTGCACTTGTGGGACGATCAGAAGGCAGAGATCTACAGGGAGACCAATGGTGAGAAGCATGCAAATGTCGAGCCGGGACGATACATCTCGATGATGAGCCGCAACTTCTTGAGGGAGGGGGTGGGAAGACGTACCTGGGATCTTCACAATGATGAGTTGGCTTCCTCGTCATCGAGAAACCTCGATGAGACTGCAGGAACTGGAAACGTGTATGATACATTGCCTGTAGACGAGGATTGGCGGACCTTTGTCAATCGCGTAGGCAGTCTGGACGAAGAGACAAGATATTTTCATTCTGTTCATTGTGCTTGTGGATGCATACAATTTGATAGTCTGTCTAAAATTCCGTCAAAGTTCCTCCAAAACATGATATCTCAAACTAATCAGTAACCCTGTGTGTAACCTCAAAGGCAACTTCGGTGCTGAATTGCCTTGCCCAAATGGACCACGCGGTTAGACACCCAAACAAGTCTCGCCATCTCCACCCTTCACAAGTTCCTTCATTAGGATGGGATGACCCGTTGCCGAGCATCACCGTATCGCCGCCTGTTCAATGATCATAGACCTAAATAAACCTTGCCGCCCCTCCCATCAGCGATTTCCTTCTTTTTCAAGGATTGACACGAGGATGGCCCTGATCGAAATCACGATTAAGCCAAACTGCGTTGATTGCGCTACCGAGCTCATTGCAGATCTCTCTCTTGTGATCCTCCCAGAAGATGGTATTTGGTTCCCATTCGGTAGCCAGTTGCCGGAGAATCTTCTCGTCATTTGTGCCCAGTAGAACTCTCCACGCTACTCCAGACCACGATGCCCCCATTTCCTCCTTGAAATCCTCTGATCATAAATCAAGTGAGAAGGCCTATTATCCTACGTTCAAAAGGCTCTTCTTATCTAGCTCGATCCTAATAACTTCGCAATATTCGTGACAAAGCAGGCTCAACTGGTCTGGACCTAGCAGGCTCCACAAACCGAGGTTTAGTGTAGGGAATTTGATCTGCAAAGATACTGGTGCGTTCAAGGGTGCATAGGCAGCTCAGGTATAGGCGAAATTGTGAGTACGTAAGCCAGCCTCCGAATTTGGGAGTTATCTGGGCTGTTACCTGAGGTGCCATAGGGCGTTTTGAAGTAGCAGTGTTCTAGTAGCAGAACGTCGGCATTGGGGTTGAACCAGTGTAGATGAGGGACGAAATCCCGGGCGTGGCGTCTGGTGGCAAGTTGTATAAGTTGGACTCCTCCGTTGCAGTGTTCGGTGTTCACATGGTTCGTAATTCGCTCGATCATGACACCTTTGGAGCCGCTGTTCAGAAAACCATGGTAGTTGCAGAGATCCTTCAGGAACGCATATGAAGGCTTTCCTGGGAGACCACACAGGAGGATGAATGAAGAACCGATATGCCCTGGAATAAAACTCTAGATATTTCCGGCAGATATGCAGTAGAACCGGAGGTTGCTCTCGGACAAAGTTTCGTCACAGATGGACAGACTGAGAGTGAGTTCATAGGTTTCGTAAGGTAGTCAATAGTCACCACTCGTTGGGCATCGAAGACATGGCCCCAGATCATGAGACGTATCTCAGGAGGGATTTTCTCAAAGTCGAGATTCATTTTGACAAGATTGTTGAAGTGACACCCAAAGCGAGAACAGATCGGGAAAGGAGGCCAATTTATAAGGAGTCTGCCCAGTGGTTGGGTCTTCTGCCTGAAACTTTTCAAACAGAGATGAACGGGCAGAGATTTGGCGCAGCTGCACGACATTCCAAGATAATGGCCTCTCATTCTTTGGAAGTCTGACTGTTTGGAGCTTGCGGGAATCAGCTGAGCGATTCCAGGCAAGACTTGCATTAAATCCGTACATGGACATCCTGTGATATGTTCTGGAACATTCACCTGGTGACTCGGTCCATGTCAGCAATTGAAAATATGCTTTCTGTTGGGGTTTCGAAGAGTCACTTTGGCTGACATCAAAAGCATACGGTCAATGAAGCTTCCCCCTAAAGTCGCAGCCTGAAAACTACAACTGTACTCACTAAGACTTGGATGTGAACCCGCGTTTGACGAAGTCAAGTATGTAATTTGTACTCAACAATCCTAAGCTCATGGAAGACCCACCCATTTTCATCCATAAACGCCCATGGAGTCTCCAAGTATCATAATCAAAGCCCCTCCATATCGTTCCGACCCCAGAGCTTGACTGTCCGGTCATAGCCACCACTAACAATCCACTTCCCATCCTTGCTGGTATCAACACTGTGAACGTTACCCGTATGACCGCTGAGAGACTGGACCAAAGACCAATCATCCGCTGAGAAGATATTGACATTTTTGTCAAATCCACTTGAGACAAAGAAGGTGCCCGACTTCTTAGGTTTCCGATCCCCTTTCTCATCAGCCTCTAGTTCGAACCCCTGAGCAGGATCATCCATTCCTTTATACCATCGAAGATCCGAGACAACACTGCGATGAGCGCCGACTCCTCCAGCTGCTTGAACTTTCCGGATATCCCAACATTTGATCCATCCATCTCCAGATCCAGAGAGAACGCGATGGCCGTCGACACCCCAGTCTAGAGCATATATGGGTCGAATGTGTCCTTCAAGAATCATGACTGTTCGTCCTGTTCGCAGATCCCAGATTCGACCGATACTGTCCATACCCGCACTAGCCAATAGGGATCCGTCCGTGTTGTAGCTGAGCGCAAAAACTCCCCGAGAGTGTCCTTCTTGAAGAAGTAACTCGGTGGTTGTATTGACGTCCCATAATCTCCAGGTAGTATCCTCAGATGCGGACGCGAGATATCGGCCAGAAGGATGGAATTCAACTCGGCAGACTCGTTGGTTGTGACCGGCGAGTGTCGAAATAGGGGTGTCTTGGTTCAAAGACCATAGATGGATATTTCCTTCCGCTCCGCCAGACGCCAGATTTACCGAATCCAACGACACATTTTGATCTAGTAATGTAGCACCTGGAAACCATGAAATGCCTCCGATTCGATCTGTATGCCCACGCAAAGTTCTCTTCTCTTCCAAATTCGGGACACTCAGCAACTTAATGCCACCTCCCCAGTTTCCAGCAGCAATGATCTCTCCGCTCGGTGAAAATCGCGTCATGCTAACAGGTCTCTCACCAGCCATTTGACTGCCCTGAAGCTCAAATCCTTGCAGCCGCTCCTTGATTCCCTTCCTGAACTTGACGTGCGTTCTCAATGGTATCGTAGCCTCGTTCTTCTGACTCGCTATTCTCCTCTTTGCCCTGGGTAACGAGTATCGCGCAATATCCTTCCTCGCCGTGACCAACTCTTGTATGCCCTTCGTGTAAAACTCCTCTTCTTGTTCTTGCTCATTCCGGCCGTCGGCATCTTGCATTGTCGCATCCCCATCCTCGTCTTCCTCTGCATCGATCTCCGCCTGTATTGAAAGCAGCTCTCTCAACCGGTCTCTACGATCGCCTGGTCCTTCTCCAAATAGTGTAATCGGCTCTCCCATCTCTCGCAACCGTGCTCGTACTCGTCCATCGTCAGTCGGCACAGCAATCGCTGCAGCTCGTCGCTTTCTTTGAAATTGTGAGAGAATCGCTGAGGCACGCTCTGGGGCTATGCCCGCGGTGGCAGAGGGCATATCATAATCGCGATCGAGGGCTGGCCTGCTGTTAGCGAAGCCTCGAGGGTGAGGATGTGATGCTCTACTTACGAACGTTTGCCAAGTCAATAGCCGTGTCCTGGAAGTTACACCAAATCCATCAGCTTCATGAACACCCTTTGCTGAAGCAGTATCATGGCGCATCGTCCTTCTAGGATCATATGAATACTCTCTGCGAGCTTGACGAGTTTGGAGAAGAGGGGGTTTGCTTACATCTGGTTCTGCCTCCTCCACATATGCCTGTCTTGATGGATGCATCTTTGCGATGTACTATGTCCGCGTGCTAGTAGTGAGAGGCTTTAGAAAATTCTCACTCGTTTAGCATGGTTGGAAGTTGAGTAAATTCTGAGATCGTCAATATTTCTGTGAGGCTTCGAATTACTGGATTGGGCGGTCGGATAAAACCACACCTAAATTGTGATACACATTGCCCCGCACCCCCATCTCATTTCCCAGATTAATTTCGCTCTTTTGCACTCCTTCTCAGTTCGCAAATCATTCATCTCTCGTATTCCAGAAGACCTTTCGACTCTCTTTATCCATCGTGTGGCACGCTTCCTTATCTAATATGGAAACTTTGTGCGACTTCCAGGCATGCAATCGAGTGATTGCGCCTTCTCAAGATCTAGAGATTCATAGGAGCTTAAACTTTGAGGAATTTTCTTAAAGAGGTATTCTGTCTTGTTTTGCAAATGATCCAAACGGATTCCGAGAAAGTGCAGCAAAGTTCGAAAGTTCTGAACGTCCTTTTCTGCAACAGCACATCTGATCGTATGGGGTTTATACAACATTGCTCTTCCTCCGATAAAAGAATTCTTTCACTTTCCAAGAGCCTTGTCAGCTATGTTTTGTTATCTTGATTTTGAATGTGGATTTACGCATGGGACTGAAAAGCTGCATCATGTACCTTCCATTGGACTGAGAGCTTGGTAGGCAAGTACCTTCCACAGTTTCCGCAACTCCACAGCCGTTACTAACGATCTATACATCTCGGAATCAATTCCCTTCAACCCTCACAGCAAAGTCTACTTACTTCAGCCTTCTGTATCCAAATAAATTCATCATCTCTAACCTCAGACTTTTGTGAATTTTCCATTTGGAGGTCTGCATGTCTACCATCCTTCGACTCAATCCGCCATTCGGCCGCGATATTGCCATCAAGATGAAAGCGAGGATAACAGCCCATGCAGGTATCGTATATGCCATTGCAACGATCACAAAAAGCATTTCCACTCTGAGTCCATAACCTCCAGAGAAAGATGGACTTTCGAAGACAGGAGATAACAATATTGGTCAGAGCCATAGGGAGAGCGCCTGGTCCCCCGTGGATGGGGGCCGGAGAAAATAAGCAGTATGTGGTCAATATGAGACTGAAGTTTGACAAAAGCACTTTCAGGAACGTCCTTGCCGGTTGAGATTCGGTTTCGGGAAATTTTGCTTGCCATCATTGCAAACGTTTTGAGGCTTTGAGCGCCTGTTGCAGTGTCGCAAATTAGTATGGTTCTTTTGGTGGCTCTAGGGGATCGTCGTAGGTTCACAGATTGTTAAATGGTAATTATTTCCATGTCGACTGTTCCCATCAGTCTAACCCAGCTGATCTCGCTACGAGAGAATCACTCAGTGAAGTCACTATCGCCAAATTCTCCCCTATTCGTAAGACTCTCTTTCCCTTATCAATTGAATTGTATTTGATCAGATCTATCACATTCTCTTCATTGTTTGAACTTGCCTTGGATTGCACAATTTCTTAGAAACCATCCTGATCTCAAGGTATACTTAAGAGCTTGGGAACGGCTTTCCTCATGAAATCATGATCTTTCAGAACGAGGGGTGAAGTGGACCCGATGAAATACGGCGAGGTACGGGGAGTCTCAGTTGCGCTCTAAGAGTGGCTTCTTACTAGAACTCCGTGCGGCTGTGTTTTACGGTCCTTCCTCCAAAATTTCAGAGCACCCTCCCCAACTTCACCTCAAAATCTGTTTATGTTGATTTGCTGCTAATCATCATCGCAAGTCACAGGTCGCTAAATCGAAAGTCCATTCTTTTCAGAATTTGGAGCTAGTCGCAACGTCTGGCCTTTTAGCCATCACGCCACCTTTCCGCAAATATTCAACAGCTCGACTTCACCTCCCGCTAAGACACCATGCAACTCTACGTAGGTTTTCTTCGGCCTTGAAAGCGATTTGATCGTTGTTATCTGTAGTTGGACATGGCTTTCATTTGTGTATCTCTTCCCTGTTAAATTCTCCAGAGCCAACCACGTCGACCTGCGAGAGGTGAAGAGACTGCCCGAGCTAAAAAGAAGCAGTCCTTTCTGAGTGTGGATTTCTTCTATGGCGCATAAAATGTGGCATGTTCTACTACACCCTCGTGCTGTAAGAAACCCTTTTTTGAATGGCCACATTTTTGCAGTGATTGTTTATTGCTTTTCGAGTATATATACCAGGCATTGGCCTCTTCTCATACAACAAACCTCATGAACTCGCTCAGCGCCATTCTTACCTACGCCAAACCCTCTCAGAGGATCTCCCTGAGCAACCGGAGGCTCTGTCGGTAAGTCTTTCCACTCACCTTTTGATGCCTGTTGTGAGACACGTTTTGCTGACATATTGGAAGAGGAACTGGATTGTTTGTTCGGTCCGGCAAAGCCCTCGCGGTTGGCGGTCCATCATCGCTCCTCATTGCTTTCAGTCTAATCAGCTTCATGCTGTATTGTACTGTCTATGCACTAGGAGAACTGAGCTGTTTGTTTCTCATTGCTCGAAGTTTCAGCACGTTGGCGACGAGATTTCTGGATCCTGCATATGGTTTTGCGATGGGGTGGAATGAAAGCTTCTCCAGAGAGAGAAAATTCGGAGCGAATATCTATACTGACCATCTTGATATTTAGTATGCCTTACAATGGATGGTAACTCTTCCCCTCGAAATCGTGGCCCTTGCCATCACAATCAAATACTGGAACTCACCAATCTCCCCGGCAGTCTGGGTGACGATCTTCTTGGTACTGATCATCTCGATCAATGTCTTCGGTGCCCAGGGATACGGAGAGGCGGGGTTTTGGTTTGCGCTCGTGAAAGTGATTTCAATAATCGGATTCATGTGAGTTCTCTTACTCTCTTCCTCATCGTGACATACTGACATGATGTCTACAGTATTCTAGGTATCATCCTGGACTGTGATGGTGTGCCTAAAGGCGAATACATCGGTGGCAAATACTGGCACAATCCCAGGAGCTTTCAACGACGGCTTCAAAGGTCTCTGTTCCGTATTCGTCACCGCAGCATTCGCATTCAGCGGCACTGAACTGGTGGGATTAGCAGCTGCTGAGTCAGAAAACCCGTGTAAATCGCTTCCTAGAGCCGTGAAGCAGGTCTTTTGGAGAATCACGCTCGTATGTCTCTCTATTCATCATCATTCAGTAATTTCGAGACTTTACTGATCATACAATAGTTCTACCTCATATTTTTGATGCTGGTTGGACTCCTTGTCCCCTAAAACGATCCTCAGGGGGGGGAAAAGTTTACCACGGCTAAGAGTTCACCGCCGCTTCTCTTTGGAATATAAGCAAGCTTATGCTCAATTAGATTCACGCTAAAAGCAAACTCCAACTCCGGCAATCACTCCTTCTTCGTCACATCAATCTCACCCACCCTAACAATCGCCCTCTTGCTAATATCCGCAAACTTGCCCTCTGCTTCAGCAAGCTTAGCCGCGTTATCCGGCTGCTGCAACACGTCAAGGAACGCTCCAAATGCAGCCTGGTCCGCGAACGTCAGCTCGGCAACAGAATCGTAGTCGAAGTCGGCCTGCGAGCCAACGAAAACCGTGGCCGGGGTCGTGGGATTGCGATCCGTGTTGCCATCGGCTTTGGGTCCCTCCTGGAGCTTTGTGTTAGCTGGTCTTCTTTCATGGCGCCGCGTGGGAGGGATTTGAGTGGGAAAGAAACTTGAAAGCACTTGCGGTCCGTTGGATATAGCGGCGCGTGTGGGAGAGCGGGAAGTGCTCGCCGAGGATGTCTTTAAGGAGAGGCATGAGAGTGCCCTCGCACTGGGTACGGAATTCCTCCGGGGTGATGCCCGCTTTGCGGTAGCCGAGGATGAGAATGGTGACGGTCATCGTAAATGCAGGAGAGGAGAATATCCTGGACAAGGCTGTGCTTGGTGTTAGCTGGGTGTTTACCAGGTCTCACCGTCGTCTCAACTCTAGGATTTATACCTAGTCACTGACTTTACTGTAGATACGGGGGCAAGGACAAAAGAGGGGAGAGAGAGAGCAAAAGTTGTCGAAGTGGGAGCTATGTAGTGATATAAGGGCGAGGTAATCTTACATATCAATAAGATCAGCGCACATTTATGCTTCATTCTCATATTATTTAAGTGATAGTAAGAATGATATACGAAGAAAGGAATCGGATTGGGTGGGTGGATTCTGAAATTCCCGAACAACGAATCAAAAATAGTGGGTCTAATTGTCTTGGCATAAGACCAAACGAGCGTCTAGATCCTAAAATAAACAGGAATTTTTCTATATGGCTTCACCCCTTTTCTCACCTCCATAGTTAACGATAGTTAAAGAGAATTGGAACCTTAGAGGGGATATTATAAGCCAGGCTTGGGAAATTAAAAGGGTATCTAATGCGACTAGTGTTCTTTTAGTAAATTCTTGCGGGGCCTTTAGGCAGGCGGGCGATTTTTGGTAACTCATCAACGGCCAGACCTCCGAAGATGCTAAAGCCTGCCTGTTCGTCCTCGCCATCACGAATGCCGGTATTACGGTCTCACATCTATCTTCAACATCGTGGTCATTGTCACCGTTCTCTTCGTTGGCAATTCCTCCATCTACGGATCCTCTCGAACGCTTGCAGAACAGCAACCCCCGCAATTCATCGCATATATCGATCGCAAAGGTCGTCCACTGGTCGCGATTCTAATTTCCAACGCAATGGGGCTCATTGCATATACAGTGGTCTTGAACACAACGGCCGAGGACGATGTCTTCGACTGGTTAGTGGCGACAAGTGGTTTCAGCGCCATCTTCACATGGCTGACAATTTGCCTCTGCCACATCCGGTTCCGCGCTGGGTGGAAGTTCCACGGACACACACTGGATGACCTTCCCTTCCGCCCACAACTAGGTGTGATCGGACCCTGGGTCGGATTCATTTTCAAAAGGCTCGTCTTTGATGCTCAATTCTGGACGGGGCTCTCCCCAAGGCTATGCAAGCATGACGGCGAGAGAATTGGTGATCAACTTCTTTGAAGTGTATCTTGCGGCACCAATTATATTGTTGAGTTTGGTTGGGTATAAACTTTGGTTTAAGATCAAGTTTGTGAAAGTATCTGAGATCAATATCAGCATGGGGATAAAAGATACCGGTGAGGAGTTGCAGGCGTTGAAGGGCGTGGACTGCGCAGAGAATGAAGCGAGACCTCTGTGGTTCAGACTTTATTACTTCTTTTGCTAATGAAACTGGGATGTTGGGGTGTTCCAGTCACGTTTTGTCAGTTGAGCTGTATTTTGGGGGGCGAAATATAGTGACATTTCTAGACCTAGCTGATATCTAAGGAGCTGAAATACAAGGAGGGGAAGCGCTCTCTTATATCACAGAAGAGGGGGGAATACAGGCTATACCCGATTAGGCAATTCCAACCCACACGTTTCTTTTGTCAAGCTCATGATAAAGTTCTTTTAGCATTGAAATTGCATCAGAGGTATACTCTCTTTTGCTCTCCTATATATGTATAGCAATGCTTCATGAAAAAGTACTCTCAATAATCATCAATGCAATTCGCCTTCAATATGGTGAACGAAACAGAAAAGAACGGAGCTCATCTCCTCTCGTGGCTTGAACTGCTTTAGCCACTTGCTTTGAACATTATGTTCCGGACTTCGGCGCCTTTGGGGCAATGAGCTAAGAATATATCGAGTGCAACTGTAGGACTCAAAGATTCTGAAAATATGGGAGAGTCCTTGTCCTTTGAGTAGCTGTGACTCTGCAAGGATTGTAATTGCTCGAGGAGGTGTTTGTTCATCACGTGATCGTTAATTTCGAATCCGGGTCTGTTCTTGTCAAGCGTTTCCAGGGGCAATGTTCAGACAAAAGTGACTAGCTAGGGCCTTGAAATATGCGAATCAAAAAGTGCCAGACTTGCACAATGAAAACGGCATGAATGTAACATTTAGGTATTCTACAACTCAAACGTGAACGTGGCGACAGTTCAGGTTGCCAGGCGACACTTAAATCTTCAAATTTGTGCCGAAGAGCTCTGTCACAACTTAGGACGATTTCATGCCCAACTGTAGCCAGGACTCTTTGGTTCCGAGTTGCCTATTCAGGAGATTTTGATATTCTCATGTCATTTCGAAGCCCAAAGATCAACATCCTATCGGGTCGCAGAAACAGCCGCCGTTATCGATAAAGAGGATTAAGAGATCCAATGTGCTTGCTGATTTGAGATCAGCAGGTCCAGATTCTTCAAGGGGCCTATATCAAATGCGTTTTAAGCACCCCATATGTGGCTGAAATGCGTTACGATTCGCGAAGCTCACAGACGTGGCACAACCACTCGCACGTGCAAAGACGAGATTCGTCTGTCACGTTTCATTGATGCAGTGACTGAGAGCCCTACCAGGCTTACGTGGAGCAATAATGGACTTTGTTTCCAAAATCTCCTGTAAATGTTTCAAGAAAGAAGATTGGTGAAAAGGGGGAAGTCAGGCGATCGCCCGCTAGTCCTCGCTTAAGGGCGGGTTTTCCGACGCCACAGGGCATGGTTGGCTCTGATCGTTCAGGAACGACAAACTTCAAACAATGAACACCACTATCATACGCGCGATGAGGCAAACTTGGCCTTCTAACTGGTCAACAACTCATCTCCTTTCATGAAGATCAGACTTTTCAAATTCCCAACCGTTTGTCTCGCTTGCGGCCTGATTTTCATTTGTCTGTGTGGCTGGCGACCATTCAACTTCGTCCCAGGCATGGACTTCGCAACGCCAAACCTCCCGGCCACCAAGCTGGCAAAACATCACAGGTTTACATCCATGGTTTCCATCTCCTGGCATGGGGTCGTTACTGGGTCATTAAGATCATGGGTGCAAAAAGCTTGTGTGCAATGCCCAATGCTAAGTGGCCACATTCAAAGTGAAGGTGTGCCCCAGAGTGGACCTCCCCAAAAGATGGAAGGAAGAACTGAAGGTATTTGACTTCCTCGACGCCCATTTTCAAAGAAGGCCATTATTCTGCTTTTATTATCTGAGTCAGTTACAGACAAACACCGTCACTCCTTACGCGGTTCCATTCTATTCTTCTGACTTTCGCAATATCAAGACTGCGAGTCAGCCACAATAGCTTTTCAGAGCTATTCATAGACTATTCATCCACATTATTGAAATCGCACAATACAAAAGCAACACACTCATTGTATCCGACGCCTTTATAAATATCGAGCAAACTCTCCCACCTTTCTCGACCTTCATTCGGCATCTCAAAGTTTGTTCTTCATCTTCTGCCATTTCGACTTCTTCGACTCAATCACAATCTTTCACACTCATTCGGAAAAATTACACTTGCATCAACCATCATGCGTTTTCCACAACTTCTCATGCACCTTGGTGCATCCGTTGTTTGCGCTGCTGGCATCGCAAACGCTGCTTACACCCTCGAGGACAATTACGACAATCAGAATTTCTTCTCAGAGTTCAATTTCTTTGACGGAGCCGATCCAACTGATGGCTTCGTCAGCTTTGCCAATGCAGGCGTCGCCAACACCACCGGTCTTGCAGGATACTCCAACGGAGCTGTCTACCTCGGAGTTGACCACACCACCGTGAACCCTGCCGGTGGCCGAGGATCTGTGCGCGTTACCTCCAACAAAGCCTATACCCACGGTCTCTTCATCGCTGACATCTCCCACATGCCAGGTGGAATTTGTGGCGTCTGGCCTGCATTCTGGACTTTTGGACCCAACTGGCCAACATCAGGCGAAATCGACATTATCGAAGGCGTCAACTCACAATCAACCGACTCCATCACGCTACACACCTCATCCGGCTGCACCATGTCTTCCTCAGGCTCACTCTCCAGCTCCACCCTTGCAAACGGTGACTGCAACGCCGGAAATGCAGGCACAGGCTGCAGCTTCGGCACTGCTAGCACGCAGGGTTACGGCGCTGGGTTCAACGCCATGGGCGGTGGCGTCTACGCAATGGAATGGACATCTTCAGGGATCAAAGTGTACTTCTTCCCTCGCAACGCCATCCCAGGCGACATTACCTCAGGCAACCCAGTTCCCACCGGCTGGGGAACTCCCGTCGCGTCGTTCTCGGGAAGTGGCTGCAATATCGATTCGCATTTCATGAACCACAACATCATCTTCGACACGACTTTCTGTGGCCAATGGGCTGGTAATATCTGGTCGTCCGGATCTTGTGGTTCGTTGGCTAGCACTTGCGATGCGTATGTTGGCGCCAACCCTGCGGCATTCAAGGATGCGTACTGGATGATCAACTCGGTTAAAGTTTATCAGGATGGAGGTGCTTCAAAGAGGAGTGATGGATTCACTCCTGTGCCTTTTATGGCTTAGATTATTTGTTGAGGAAGGGGAAAGATGGTTGAAATTCGCTTCTTGCAATTACTTTGACTTTGGGAGTTGAGGAGGAAAATGCCATTCATGTTGAATTTCTGCATGAGAGTTTAGAGGTTGGAATGGCGTACACGTCCATAGATAGATCTGGCCTGGGTACAGCTCTGGAGTACATATCCCTGTTTCTTCGGTACATACTTGCTGTTATTTAACCTGAATCCTCACTTGCTTCTGCGTTCTCGCTAAACGGCGATGCATGTGGCTTCTCGCCGCTTTTCTTACCCTCGCATCAACTCCTGGCGAGCAGGATCACAGGGAACCAGAGCGGGTCACTGGTGATCAGAATAGGCTCCCTGTTGCTAGAATAACTGGGCACCCCACTTTCTCTGTGTTTAACTGAGACTTCAATTCGGTCTCTCAATGCATGCTTTATTCAGCTGTTACAGCCCTTCATTCTTCTTTTTCGTCGTTCATCTTCTTCCCAAGCTGAGCTCTATGCGCGGAGTGGCTGCCCTGCTAGAAAGTTTCTGGAGGAAATTCTTCACGCGGCCAAGAATACACATTGAATGACGCCTCCTCGTTCGCACTTTCGACGAGAACGCGAGTACGAATCATGGTCGAGCGTTCATTGAACCTGTATGCCATCGTAACGCAAAATATGGTAGAAAACGTGAAGGACACATTTCATCGAGCTGAGTTGTCATTGGGCAACGATCGGGGAACTACCAGCGGCTACTTTCGCATGGGTGGTGGAATGTGCTCTCTAACATATCATAAAGACTTGGAAACGTGACGCTCATAGGAGATCCGCTGGATTGCCCAATCATAAAGCACTGCATCCTATCCTCTGTTGAAAGACGAGAGCAGTGCAGAAAGCTGCATGACGGTACTGCCGATGTCTCATTCCCTAGCTGAAGATTTCTGGAATCCATCGATATCGAATCGCAGCTACAAAGTGGTTTGGGAAAGCTGTACTGTACAATGAAACCATCGAGGAAAATGGATTGTATAATCCACCAGTTGTGAAATAAAGTCTGTTGACTTTGACAATCGTGAACTCGGGCTTCTTCTGAGGTCGACCATGCCGTTCTTTTGTGGTGCTTTGGCCAATGCATCTCGCCGCCGAATCCTTTGCTATCCTCACTTTGAAGGCCGCTTCCGTCAACCATCCCTTCTTTTGCGCTGAGGATCACGTCCGGCAATTTCATTACCGCACCCAATTATGATGTGATGATCGGTACCATCATCATAAGAGATAGACATGCACGAATTGTGGGTCTGCTCGGGAGAAAACATGTATCTAAAATCCCGTACAGCATGGTGTGAGCTTAGGAGGGATAGGCATCAGCTTACATCATTCTGTGCCACCTCCTCACATTATATGTGACTCCTACTCACGGCATAATCTGAGAAGTATTGAGCTGCTGACGTATCCGCATTCTCGCTGCCACGTCTCGATGCAGCTAAACCCTTTGGTATACTCTTTTTATTTTTCAATAAGAGAAAACTCGTTTTGTCTTTTTATTTCCATTGGCTGGTAAGAAATGTAGCTTGTTCTTGAGAAATTCGGTCTTGTTCTGTCTGGGCAGCTTGTTTCTATGGTTATGAAATAGTTCCTAAGGTCCAGGGAAATGGTACATATCCTTCTAAAGGTCCAATCTCTGCACCCAGAGCCAACAATACAGACCAACCGAAGAAACAGAACTGCAAAGACGATCATCACAACCATTCCAACCGAGATCCAAATAATAATATTTACGAAACTCGACGAGGTTACGACGACTTGCCTTGGTCTTACGAACAAGAAATTCTACGAAATACAAAGAAACCTCCAAGGATGTGTCCCGATGTGTCTGACACGCTACTGTCCTCTACCTCCCGATGGAAGCAATGGCAAGTTTCTCTACCAATTGCTGAAGAAGTGGATGGGCAACGATTGAGTATTCTCCAAGAGAAAAAAGCGATTTAGTAGGAAGCTGAAACCGTGTGGCATCAACCTGGGGCCGATTTGGCTTCGATGCTTGGGGGGGTTATTCAATGGAGAGGTGGTATTTAAAGTATAAACATTCGGGTGAGATAGAGGCCGGAGAATTCTGGAATAATGGAAAGTGGGTGTCTTTTTGGATAGACTATGGAAGTGATTTCCTGGGGCCGACCACAATTAGGAGAGCGAATTGACGAATTGCTTTGCTTGAATAAGAAGAATTTTGCAATACAGAACACATTACTCTAGTGGAAAGCCCCAGAGATTAACTTCTTGAGATTACAAGCCTAATTGAGAGCAGAATGGTGTCGATGAGGTGTGAATGGAAATCACGTGTTATAGTATTCCCCACCTGCTCTTCAGAGACTAGAGCTGCAAGGATTATATAAACTTTCCATCTCGCTAAGTTATCACCTCCATCTTCTTTACACATCTCAATACGATTTCTTTGCACAACCCATTGTTGAAGCAACGAACATAAGATTATATTCTAATAGATGATGAAACTAGAACGCCAGCATCGTCGATTAAATGTAGGATCCAGGGAGACTCTGTGTGACAGTACCAATCTTCTCTCCCACATACTTCATCCACTTTGGCTTCTTTGGGAGCCAGCTACTCTTGCGCTTTGTAATTGTAGTAACAGCATACGCGCGCTCGCGATATGCGGCCTCCTCGGCTTTCGCGACACCACTTTGCACGTCCTGCAAATTCTGACCCCAGTGCTTGAGATCATACAAGGACTGGATAAGTTTATCCACTCCTTCTTCGTCCAGAACTTGGGTTTTGTCGCCAGACGCTATACTCAGCTTAATAGAAGCGATCTTTTCCTCGTATTCTTGGCGACGCTTGATGAGTCCATCGAGTCTAGCCCGGCTGAGGTCTGGAAATAATACTATTTTGTCGCGTTCTTGATTCGTCTGATGATCGATATAGTCCAGCATCGCGTCGTTGTATGGAGTGATTGAGTTTTGTTTCAAGAACACGCCGAATTTCGCTGCAGCTTCCTGTATTTTGGAATGCTCTTCTCGAGCCTCCGCGATCTGTCTTTTCAAGCTATCGATGGCACTTTGCTGCAAATCGATATCGCTAGCGTTCTTCTGCAACTGCCTTTCAATGGCCTTGTCTTTCACCATTGCCATTTCCTCCCTCAGCTCATATATGACGTGCAGATGTTTCATCCAGTGATGCTTACAGCTCGTACAATGCTGGTTGCCTCCATAAAAGGCCGCACAGCTTGCTATCTCGGGAGGTCCAACTACTTTTTGAGGGACTGAGCTCAGATAGCACGAGCTATGGCACCTTGACGTGTACACAGTTTTCTTCTCCCCGTAGCCATCGTCTCGATACTCCAAGCATGACGAATCTGAGCAGACAGTGCGTGGCTTTTGAAGTTCGACGGTTACGAGGACAAGTTTCTGAAAATCGAGGCGCGAACGGAGATCGTCCCCCTCAAGCTTGTATTGAGACAAGGTTTCAATGTTGGCTTCGTTGATTCGGATGGTAGTCTCAATTATTTGGGTGATATCTGCCATCGGCCGTGTAAGTTGATGGATCAATTCCCGAGTTCTGTTAAGACTCAAGGTACTCTTAACCAGGTGTGGCGGCATTGATCGAAAGTGGGTAACTAAACGTCGCGCTTCCCCTTCTGAATACTGCCAACTGCGACGAAAGTCTTCCTCGTGATCCATTCTCGTTCCTTGTTTGTGCGCGGCTAGGAAACGGAAACTTTCCGAGTCAAAGCAATAGACGGTGTGTCGAGACAAGGCCAGGCCCACATCATTATGCTCCTGAAGCAGTCTTTCCAATGGCTTAAATGTATCACCGGGTGTGTAGTTTGAGATGCGGGTATTTGTGAAACCAAAAACCATGTTCCTCGCGGCATCCCGGTGCAAATGCGTGAGCAACTCCTTGACACAAAAGCGGAACATGACCGTCAAGCGCGAGTCGTTCGGCTTCAAAAGGATAAGGATACCGTGCAATCTGGGGAAGTACTTCAGCTTCCCCAGAATGTCCGCCATGTTTTCTTTGTCCTTCTCAACGCCTCGAGTATCTCCAATACCTGGCGTGTCAATCAAGCGAACAAGTGTTTCACCCAGCTTTACAGTGTAGACCGAAGTTTTTTGTGTGGCAGAATTTCCAGTGGAACCACTATGTTCTTCCTCGTTGTGGCCAACACTGATATCCGTTTGGATAAATCCTTCGTTTGGGTCGTTCCTGTCCACATGTAGCATCGAAAATGAGGAAGGGATTGCCCAATGGAACTTGTCTGAGTTCATTGCTGCATCTAGTGAGTCGAATGTCAAATAGTTGATGAACGCATTAATGAATGTCGATTTTCCAACACCAGTCTCGCCGAGTATCAAGATGTTCAGCTCATCGAATGGTTCTAGCGCATCCAGATGCTTCACCAGCCTCAGAGAATCGAAAGACCAAAATTTGGATCCGTGCACAGTCTCGTTGCATCTGAATTCGAAAGCATCGTATGGGCATCGTCCACAGTCACAATACAAGAACTTATCGTCGAGGCCGTATTCTAGTTGCACGTGGCATTTATAGCAGACCCATTGGGAAGTTCTTTTGTTGGGTGTGCAGTAATAACCAGGACAGGGTAGCTTGACGAGTGTTCGATTCAGTGGCTTTCCAACTCCTGAATTGTCAAGAAGTTTCTCGTCGTACCGTGCAAAGCATAGATCAGCTAATCCTTGTTCTTGCTCTAACAGGTTCTCGACAATGACATTACCTTGTCGATAATGCTTGATGCAAGAGATCTCGAGCTGCTCCCCAGTGGCATCGCAATTGATCAGTATGACAAGCTTCGGTTTGTCGGTCTCAATGAGCAGAGTCATAAGCAAGCCTCGATTTCCCTCCCATGTAGGTTTGTCTTCCATAGCCTTCTGATTAAAGAAGAAGACGTACGCATCATCCTCGTTATTGGCAATGAGCTCCACGTCAAGCGAGTTTCCCTCATACCCAATGTACTTTGCCCCCTTCGAAATAAACAGATCAGCAAATTCCATTGTGGACCTGTGCTCGTTAGTGATGGCAACTAGCTGCTCCGGGGACCGTTCTCCTTTATTTAAGTCTGTCAATAAGTCCCAGAGTTGCTTCGCGTCCGCTTTTCCACATCTGACATCCTTCAGAATACTGGCATATCTCGACTTGGCAACTGCTTCTGCTAGCCTTGAACTCTTCAATGTTTGGGCGGTAATTGTCCTATGTTTTCGAGGCACACAGAACTTGTGTTTGAGTACGTCTAGATAATAGTCGTTGAGTTGCTGCTGGGCCTCTTTCAGCGAGTCAAAGAACTGAACAAATCTCTCGAGGCCCCCAATGCTTTGCTGGAGGAGTGTGATATCGGCCTTGATCTGGATTTTCAGAAAGGACGCCAGGACACCAACGGGAAGCAGTTTGTAGGTCAGCGGTTTTCCTTTTCCTCCATTTGCCCCAGCCACATACTTGGGTATATTGCTGATGAACTTGTAGGCACTCGGAAAATCAGTTGGAAGCAGGTTATCGTTTGCGAGCACATCTCCATGAACTGAGACTTCGAACGACACATCTTTGTCGCCTGCTGATGACTCGTACTCTATGTTTGCATCACCACTGGCTTTAATGAAAGACCTGAATTGAGAGAACTCGTGTTGGAACACTCCTTCCACCCTCATGCTGTTCTCGTTGGCAGCGAGTCGGTGCTTGGCAGTCACAACAGTCCTTGCACCCCAAGATATGCCAGCTACAACATGAGTTGCAACTCCAGCCTGGAGGGTCGGCAATGCCAGGAAGTGTTTGAGTTCTTCGTGGGAAATATTCAGTGTTTCGTCGACAGTGGTGATGCTGTAAAGGAGAGACGCTTGTATGACACGCTTGCTCTCGCGTTTGTCTGTCAAGTATCGGCCAGCCCCTCCAACAGTTATCATGCCGCAAAGAAAGCTGGCGCTCAGCTGGGCATTCATGTCCATACTGCGGAGCTTCTCCTCGTATGTGTCTGTATGACTGAGAGCTACTTCGCTAGTGTGGTTGTCCGTCACACTTATTGCCCCAGATGGCGGCGAACTCTTCAGGATTGAGAGGGGAACAAAGGAGTCGGTTCTGGCATCGTAGAGGCCGCCTAGTTCGGCAGACTGTCCCAAAGCTGGGCGTGACGAGTCGAGCATTTCGAGATGTGGTTGATTGGATCAAGTGATGAGTTGTATCAATTCGGTAAGGGTTAAGTCCAACTAGGCCTGAAATTTTTGAAGCAGAGATTGGAGATCGAGGCGTTCAGAGATTTTAAGATACTCGAAGAGTAGAACCTCGCCTTGCGTTTAACAGGCAGCTGTGTTGGGGTATCACGCAGCTATGTGGGGGCTTTGCTTTCCGTGGCTGACGTTGGGGACACGACGGGCTTAAGACACTACACAGATATGATGATTTCTGGAGAGCGCCGCAGGCTGAGCCGCAATATTATCTGTATTTGGATTTTGTTTGTATAAAATATATTGGCCAACCAAGGTACTAGCCGCCGAGCTGCACCATAGCCACAGAGATTACCAGACATTATTCTCGCCTCCTAGGTTTCAAGTTAGGAAACACATTTGTCAGTCATCCTGGCTGTGACACAGTATGCCTGCAGTCCTCTCCTCCTCAGTACACCGATATCCACGTTCTGTGGGTATCGTCAGTCAGCCTTGCCACTGTACTGGATGTCAACGGCTCTTACGCAATTAATCAGACCATGATCTTCATCTTATCGCTTTTCACGTCCTCCTCATCTTCAAGCTCAGCCTGATTTTTTTCAACGCCAGCTTCGCTTCCCCACCACCATGTCTTCAGCATATTCACCGCCACCACACTTACAGCAAAGCCTGCCCCTGCTGCCGCGCCACGTAGCAACCAGCCTTTTGCGTTGACCTCTTCAGGTTTGTTATTTGACTTCCAATTCACGGTCGGACTCAGAATCCGATTCCCGTTTCCACTCGCGTTACCGTGATTGTTCTTCACGGAGGGTGTCATCTTGTGCGGAAAGGCAGAAGTGAGAGATTTGAAGATTGTTGGTCCAGGTTCGTGGATTAAACATACAACAGGGTTGGGCACCAAGGTGAGAGATGCACGTCGACGTTGAGATAGGACCATCTGTGCCTTATTAGATAGAGGTATCTTGACACCGGTGAGATGCGGCAATGCAGGTGCGGGGCTTGAAGCTGTGTGATAGTGGCTTAATCAATTGGATGAAAGGACGCCAGAATCAAACACTGAATGCATGCAGTATCTTGTGAAACATTGAAACCAGGCTCCAACAGACTCCTGATTACTTAAGTAGTAGACTTGGACCGGCTTTCTATTTCATATTATCGGTAGTATTAAGTATAAAAAACAGAGATAAGAAGGGACCACCCGGTACCCACGCGGAACATACTAGAGTAAAGATGCTGCAAATATAGTAGCAACACCTAACTCGTTCTGCAGAATCCCTCAAAACTGCCTAGAAGTGCGCCCCGTCACAAGCGCGAAGCTCACAACATGACGCCTTAGAGCTGTGCTAAATCTTGACCAACCAGAACCCTTGCGGCCCGAAGGAGAACCGACCCTGGATTTGTCCCGCTTTGTACTTCGCGAGAGCGATCCTGCGCTTCTTAGCTCTGATTTGCCTCCCTCAATTTGGAAGATGCTCAAGTGCTGCAACTGTCAGATAATATAACACTCGGTCCACATTCTCACTTCGCTTGGCTGAACCGGGTCTGTTATTACCCCTGAAAAGCATTCGGGAAAGTGAATTTTAGTGAGTCGAGCAGAGGGGTCGGAGCTAGTTTTCTGCCCCTCCGAGCCTTCTTAAATCGTTATCAACTATCAACCAATATTCACCGCCTTCGTCTAGCAACGAATCAGCGATCAACATGACTGACAAGAAAAAGGACCCTCTTCGTCGAGCACGACCTCTTTCTATTCGAGGAACAAACCCACTTCACAGCCCTATCACCGAAGAGGAATCTCAACTTACTGGCCTCCGCATACAAATTAATCGCCAATAAGAGTAAAAGGAACGCGCCAAGAAGGCATCTCAACCTACCGAAGAACCTCACTGCTGAGCTCGCTCGCTTTCCTTTCGAGGCACCAATCCACTTGAGAATCCACTCACAGCAGACAAATACCAAGTTGCTGCCCTTTGCACGCGGATCAATCGTGAGCGAAAAGAGGAGGGACGTATCAAGAAGCAATCCAACCTCCAATCTACCGGTGCCTCCACTGTTCCCAAGTCCCCAACAGACGTTGTCCTCCGTCCACCCATTCCAATGGTTACTCCACCGCGGATGGTTGGCATGATTCTAGAGCGCTACTGGCAGCAAACCCTCATGAATACAGCTGCTTGGTTTACGCCTCCTAACAAGGGCAAGGCCAATGCGATGAACTATCAAAACTATATTGAATCTCTAGGTGGCTGGCTGCCCTGGCACGAATCCTCGTCAAGCTCCCCCTTCCCCATCTCAAGACATGAAGCATACCAATGGCATGAATGGAGGCATGAACATTGGCGGCGGCATGGTTGGCTACCCTATTCCGGCTAGTCATCAATCCGATCTTAACTACGTTATGTCAATGGTTGAAGAGCTGTCCGTGGTCCTCTGATAAAACCAACAGCTCACAGTCAATGTCGTCGAGAAGATGGGTAAGGTTCGTGAAAAGGCTTCCACGATGGACTTGACCAATGATGAAATCATCGCTGTTGTCAAGGCTGAATTGAATCGTAAGTCACTACGGGTTCACTTTCACAGATCGATCTAATGCCTGTTGCAGAAGACTCCAAGGATCTCGAAAAGGAGAACTCCGAATTGCGCAAGGCTCTAGAGAAGTGCAAGTATGACAGGAAGGAGAACTGGGAGTTGGCCTGCCACGACGCCAATAGCTTTGTGGATATCACCGAAAAGATGCATCGGTTCAAGGAGCAGGGTCAGTCGGATGTACTGGCATTGCATAAGAATTACTGCAAGCAGCTGGCCATGAGCGCGAGGAGAACCTCAACCTTAGAAACCAGATCACCAGGAAACGGCCACATATTTCGCATGATCCAGAGTCGTTTCGTCTTCACATGGGTGGGCATCCGTTGTGCGCTTGACGGTATGGGATGAATGCCGGATAGGGGACAGGGCAATCTTTGCAAGAACATTCAGGAGACGACGATATAACGTATGATGGGCTGCTGGGGTAGAGGATGAGGTCAAGTCTAGCCATCAACATTACGAGGCCTTTTGGCCTTTTGCTACAAAGGTTTAGGGAAAACTGTGTGATACAATGGTACCAGGGATGCCAACCAACACGTGACTTCTTGTATAAAGGCAATAATCTTGTTTCCGATAAAGAGCTTACGTCTCATGTCTGCTTCCGATGGCAACCTCTCCACTTTCTTTTGTGGTGATTCGCCCATTGACGATGGTGAAGACAAGTGGACAGCATACATATTCATAAGAAATCTACGACATCTACGGTCCGATAGACATTGAGAGACTCTGCTCAGCCGCTGATCAACATTAACATCAGCCACTCGACGAAGATGTCACTGCACGTAACAGCACCTAGAAGTTGCGAAAAGAAAGTCTAATATCGCCGTTTCTTTTCGTGGTGTTTCGTCGAATACCTAACTCCCTAATCTGCTATTACCCTATCTTCGGAATGCTGCTTCCTCTGTCCCTGCTTCTGCATTGAGTATCGAAGTTCCGCCACGAACACATTCACCAACCCCGTCGCCCCAGTCAGTTCCAATATAAGGTTCCCCACCATCCTCATAGAAGATCAAAGAATAGGCAGGCAAGCATAATTTGTGGGTCTGTGTCGGAGGAATGGTGTATCAAAATCTCCACACAGCACGATGTGAGATGAGGAGCGATAGGCACCAGCAATTCTCTTTCCATTCCGTGCCATCGCATATATGCACATCCTAGCTCATAGATGATATGGGAAGCACTGAGCTGAGCTGATATACCCGCTCTTCTTTCCGTGCCACCTCTTCGCAGATCAAGTTATGCAAACTCAAGCTCAACTCACATCACGCTAAGTAAGAGGTCGAGCTCAGACCAAAATTATACTGTAAGAGGGTATAAGCTGAGCACTGTTACAACCTCCTCTCGCCAGGGCAAATTCCTACGTAGCTTGACTCGCTTTTGCCAAGTGACGACACGAGCTAAGCACTATTCAGCCCATCCTCCAGAACATCTTCTCGTTTGGGCGGATTACCATCATGCTCAGGAGAGACGAGCTGATTGCCGGCATAATTCCCCTTGATCGACTGAGTTTGACCCTACCCAGTTAACCCTGCACCCCTTTGTACGGAAGGGGGTTTAGTGTGGGTCTCGCCTACCCCCTGATTCTGCCACTCCCTTATGATTAATTAAAGTACAAATTCTATTGCTGCTTTACTATACATTCACTAGCCTGAAGGGCCTCCTTTCCGCATTCTAACCTTTGCAATTCGCTCTAGCATCGTGTCGATATAGTTATTGATCAAGTTTATAGAGATCTCCTTCTCCCAAATATTAACCATCGCCTCCTTCAAGTCTAAAAGAGCCCAACCTCCATGTGGTTTCCGATTCCGTAGCTTCTGCTTTAGAACCCTCTATATATTCTCGATTAAGTTGAGGTCTGGAGAGTAGGGAGGCCAATTAATCGAGTTGATATGGCATTCTAGTTGTACTGCATTACACAACCCCTTATTCTTCTTTGTATTAGACTTCCTATATACGTTACTATTACCCTCAACACAGATGTAGTGGCCCTTGTAAAATCTGTTCAGTATACTTCTCTTGCCTACAGCCTTTGCCTTCGCCTTCGTACGATACGAAATACAAAGGACTCTTGTAGTTCTAGCTAATCACAGCCTAAGCCATGATAGACTTATAGCCCGAATAAAACGTAAATTGAATACAATCTAGTCTCTTTCTCTCTCCTCGAGCACGTAAGAGACGTTTGCGACAGAGCATATCTATCCGAGTAATAGTTTCGTCTGTATAGAAGCCTCTCCTCCAATAACTAACTCCTTTATCCTAATTCACGATCAAGAAGGTCTATCGTTTAAGTTAGTTTTACTTCGAGATAGAGGGCTTGCAATCAGGAGAATGGTAGTGATATCTGTATCGTGCAAATACTTTAAGAAGAGTGTCGTCGCAGCATTCTAGATTAAATTTCTCTCTTATCTCTCTTATCGTATAAATAATACTATTTAACTGCCTTCACTATAATCCTATGAATAACTCCCAGCTAACTCCTACAATAGACTCTCTACTTATATAAATACGTAGGGAATTACTGTACTTACCATAACCTCGTGCTACTAAAGCCATCAGTAATTTACGAAAGTAGTGTTCATAAATGATGAATAAGCGAATACTACCCTTTCTACCACATTTTCCCTAACCAAAGTCCCTACTAACTAAAATTTCTACCTCATAGACCCTCCCTTACGTCTATCAACCTCTTCTATCTTTTCTGGCATCGAATCTAAATATGGTGGGGGAAAATGGGGTAGATAGGGTAGCATTCGCTTATTCATCATTTATAAAAACTACTTTCGTACATTATTTTACGGAGGGCCGCGGTCAAAAGTCTTGCAACTACAGGGTGTTCAGAGCCTGTAATGTCTCAATATTCCCTGTAACGCCCTGTAAATCCAGTCTAGGGTGCCTATAATCTCCCTGTAGATGATTGGGCAGCGGACTCAGGTCATCAGGTCTGAGCGCTTGTGTCCAATCGCTTCAGGGATATCACGCGGATTTTACAGGACCCTAGCCTAAATTACTGGGCCATACAGGGCTCGCTTGGTAATTACAGGCTCTGAATATGCTGTAGTTGCAAAAGCTTTTGACCGCGGCCTCCATATTGCTCGACGCATTCATTGTATTAGTGAAGTTGGGCAAGCCGTGCCTATTCACGCTCCATGGCTCCAAGAGTTACATTTCCAATACCCAAAAGCCTTACTCCCTCCACTAACCAACTCATTCTAAACAGTTCCAATGCCCCATCTAGTTATAACACCTTTATTTCAAATGCGGAATCCAACACTTACACTCTCCATCCGAGATCAAAACTCCCAAATATCATCATCCTAAAGCCTCCATCTAGCAAGACGCCATCCCATCCCATCCCAAACCTACTTCCTTCCTCCACCTCAGTCACTACTATATCCGCAATCAATCCTATTCATCCATACAAAGACACACATTACACACTCCACACTCAACACCTACCAAAATCTCAATCATCATAAAGTATAACCTCCCCCTCCCCAGCAACAACCTACTCAATCTCTTTCATCTCACCCCCTTCCCTCTCCCTCTCCCTATTCCTACACTTCTTCCTCTCATGATCCTCCCGATTCCTCTCCAGCGTATACCTCGCCCCGCATCCGAACCGACAAGAATGCAGCGGACGTTCAAGCACCACCGAACCCGAACCGGTCCCGGGGCTTGATTCCTGAGCCAGATCTGCGCCTTGGCTATTGACATGCGGGTGCATATCTCTGACATGGCGATTCTTATTGCCGAGCGAGGCACAGACCTTGCCGCACACTTCACACGTGCGGTCTACCTCTGGTGCCACACGCTTCGGCTTTCTCGGCCGCGCGCCCACCGGCTTCTTCTGAATACGGCTCACCTGTTGTCTTGGTCGAGGAACGACGATGGCTATTGCGTTTCGTGATGCGTCTTGAGGGGGTGGGAATTGTGGCTGTGGAACGGGGATGGCTGGTAGCGAGAAGGCTTGTGGTGACGACATGCTCGTCTCACGAGCTGGAGGCTCATGCTGAACCCGGCTCCCGATAGTCGGAGAAGCTGTGCTGGCGGGCCGTTGGGTTGTTTGCAATGAGGTTGTGGGCAGAGTTCTATCAATCGCTGAAATATGGCTATTATGAAAAGCGGTTGCCAGTCTTTTGAGGTCCGTTGCAATTGATGATGTAGAATTTGCTTCGATGCAGCTTGTCATCGACATGTGGGTAGGTTGAAGCCCAAGGTATACAGTTAAGTTCGTGAACCTTTTCCCTACACTCCAATGCTCCAGAGCTTTCTTCAATGAAGTAGAACCGACTTCAATCATTTTACATAACGACGGCGGATCCCACACTTGATGAAAGGTAGCTGATGAAAGTACCTGTGCGGATAGTCAATATTTTACTTCAAATTCAGAGTTACGTTACTTACCTTGTACATATAATTATCAAGCTCGGCAATTGTACGAATGGACCCAGCACAAATATCCTTCTTTGCTTCTTCAATGAAAGGTTGGAGACTAATTGGCAGCTGAGTTTGTAGCATGGGAGCGACATAAGCCGTATCAATCAATGAAGAGAACAGTCCAGAGGAGTGCAGTATATTGTTTGACAGGCCCTGCAAGAAGAAGCCTTGGAATGCTGTCCTGTGTGTTAAAATGCGATTCATATATGTCATAGGGTTACATACCAAGAAGACATGCAATAAAAAAAGCAAAAATGGCCCCTAGCCTGAGATGGACCGCAACTGTGCACGATGACAGTCTTTGCGGAGGCTCAATTGTAGGCACTGAACCTTCGTCTGGACTGGGAGTCTCAGGTTGGTGGTAGTCACTCGCTACGTTAGGACCAGGGCTGATATCCTCCTGCTCATTTCCGGACTTTTCATGGAAACTGGCATCATCGGTCGTTGATGACATCTCAGTCATTTCAACAAACTCTCTAGTGAAGGCGCGGAGAAAATTCATGTCTCTCCCAAAGTCGCCGGTAGACGGCTGAACAGGGCTCATCCTTTGGCCCCAAAGACAAAATACAAGCTCATCGAATACTTCCCTGCGAGACTCCTCAACAGCAAGAACTCTCCATCTTTGAAGATCCATAAGGAAATCATCATAGTCCCCGAACTCCTCAATGGAGCAAGTTTTGCGCATGGCACTTGCCACCAGAAGCAGGCTGATAATCTGTCGAAAATCTGATGGAGCGCGGTCCTTACGCAGCCGCCGCATAGCTGATATGCCCAACTTCCACAACGACCGGTAATCCTGAAGTTGAATGCCGAGCTTTTGGAAAGCAACAGACGCTGTGATATTCGAGCTTGCTGCCAAAAAGGAGTTATGTTCGCTTCTTAGATTTTGGCGGAGAACCTGTATCATTGTTCCAGAGGATCCCTTGACATCATTAGCAGTCAACGTCCTTGGTCGATTAAGTATAGACTGCGCTTCCACCAAGGACCCATTTCGTAGAGCAAGGCACAGAGGAGCACGCAAATTGCCGAGGTCGGTGATATTGCAGCGCCATAGGAGGTATCGAGCTATATCCAAATTCCCATTCGTGATGGCCCTCTGGAATGGTCTTTCCATGAAGTGAGGTCCATCATTTGGGTCGACCTCGTAGCAGATTAACCGGTGAACAAGACCTAGATCCCCGGCCATTACCGCATCCATCATGGGGAAATCGGCTGAGATCAATAGTCTTGCTGCGTCATAGTCCGCTTGTCGAAGTGCTAACTCCACTGATCGATTTGCAAAACCAGAGTAGCCTCCTTCGGCAAGAAGATTACTAGCTAATGTGTCTTCTTTGTTGGAGACAGCAACAAGAACTTCATGGGCGTTTTCAATGCTGAGGCGATGCTGATATCTTTGTTCCTCGTCTGGGGTCATAAGTCGAAAGCTAGTCGGCGGCGGCGGCGGCGGCGGCAGTGGTGACGGGTAGCAAATTCTGCAACTAGAATCGCATAGAAAAGGCGGACTAAACGTGTTCTTGAATGAAATTAGTTGGGCTTACCGCATTTTAAAATAGGAAAAGAAATAGACTTACGAAGTATTTATCTAGATCTAACAGCCCCGACTTTGGAGCTGGTTCTGATGCTGGAGGTGGAGGTACAAATCCCGACATATCAAAAGTCCGGTCTTCGATAGAGTCCATTCCTAAGTTTAAGGAAGATGTACCGAAACTGTTCTCGGTCTTGAATAATATAAGTCACTCCGTTTTAAAAGAGGAAAAGCAATAGACTGACCCAGTAAGTCCAGTCTTCGATAGAGTCCAACCCTAAGTTTAAGGAAGACGTACTGGTAGGGTTCTCGGTCTTGGATAATATTAGTAGGATTTACTTGATATTACAACACGAAAAGTAAGACTGACCTTGTCTTCAGCGGCCTCTTCTTCAGCTGCGTCAAAGGCCTTATCGAGCGCCTCTAGGTCTCTTTCAAAGCCAGCCTGTTGTATATCTTCCCAATGACACATGGAGAGAATTTTGTCCTCATACAATTTCTCAAAGCCAAATGTGCCTAGGATTTTGGCAACCTCGCCACGCTGGAGGAATACGTAGACGAAGAGTTTGAGCTCTTCCAAGACTTGATCATCCGAAGAGACATGAAGCTCTTTCTCACGTACGTATTCCTTTAACCTATCGTAGTTCTCAAGGACCTTCTGAAGGCTGAGACAAGTCTCGGCCTTGCTCGTAAATATGTCTGGACATGCTTCACTGAGCGCTTTGCGGAGGGTGGGACTCCAGATGTCGATACATTCGTCCGTCAGCTGATTAGGCTTCCATGCGCAGAAACTGATATCGTGGATAGAGGACGACCAGTCTTCCTGCGGCAGATATTTGAGGTTGCCATCGCTGGTGGATATTTGCCAAAAGCTTGTTCCGAAAAGGCTTTGGAGGACAAAAATGTTAGACTCAATCAAGCGAATCAACAGATAACTTACTTGCTGGAAGATCTGTATTGGAAAGGCTTGGCGTTTTTGAAATGCCATTGGCCATCTATGTCTCCATTATCGGGGTAACTAATCGACGGTGCCTGCATCATGTCGGTAGCCTAGAATTTCGGGATTGCCGTCTACTCCTTGTATGTTCTTTTCAACGTCGATGAATGGCTGTTCGAACTTTGATCAATTATCATCCAAGGCTTTGTATGAGGGAGAGAGGCTCGAGGAGTTGCAGTCGTCGTGAACGTAGCCGACAGATGTAATACGAGGGATCGTAGGAGGTGAAATGGGTGAAATGGTAGAATGAGGGACTGGAAACTGAGGGATTGCTGGCGGCCAAGCTGGTCAAGCTAAGGTTGGTTAAGGTAGGATCGTTGAAAGTGGTAATATGAGATCGTGGCAGGAGCGAAATTGGCGGAATCGCAGAAAGAGGGATCGCTGGCAGGCAAACCAGTCAAGTTAGGATCGTTGAAGTTGGATTGTTGAAGGTAAGATTGTTAAATGTTGTAGAATGGAAGGGCGTTGAAGGTGCTACTAGTCAGCCCCGAATGCAGAGTGTCGCAGTCACCGATCCGGTGAGGGGTAGGAGAAACAATGGGGATTTTGTTAGGGAGGAAGGATACTACGACGACGAAGAAGAAGAAAATGAGCGAGCAAAAGTTGAAAAGCAAAGAAGGCTGTCACGGTAAACATCTTGTCGCGTCTCGCCCTGTCTCTGTGTTGAGTGTCGCATGCAGACCTGCAGAACAGAATTCCTAGATTTTGCAGCAGGTGGCTTGACGTATCTCCTTCGACAGCCACTAATATGCGGGGCAGGTGTTGGCGGTGTGGGTATTTCCGGCAACCGGGCAGCACTTGTTAGGGTCCCAGTTTTCTAGGAACCCGACTCGGAGCAAGCCACACTACTCAGGATGAAGATGCTCCACTTTCCTAGGAATAAGGTTTACTGGCAGATCAACTATGACCAAAGCGGCATTTTTGGTATTGGCATTGGTATTGGCATTGGTATTGGCATTGGTATTGGCATTGGTATTGGCATTGGTATTGGCATTCCTATCCCTACAGGTTTCGATCCGCTTGAGGCCCAAAACCAAAAACCCATTGAATATTGAATAGGATTGGTATTGCGAGAGCACATAATTTTCCTTAACTGATTTTCTTCCACTCGAGTATGGATGATCGGACAAAAGGAACAGGAAGGGCCGGCCCTTCTCACTTCGTTACTAATTATTAGGCAAGCTGAATTGTTCAATTAGCTCCACAGATAACTAACTACACGATAGCGTCGCATTGCACTTGCATTGCACATTCTTCAACTTCCGAACATCAACACACTCTTCATGCCATTGCCTGCAATTCCTCCTCATCCCCGACACCACCGGTACCATGAGCGCCATTCGCTCCATCCTGGTAATACTCTAAACAACACAAGAATCGTTAACCACAACCCACGAGCCACAACACAACACTACAACCTCCCAGCCTCACACTGTCCCTCCATGCAGGAAAGCTAGGAATCCAAGTCCCAAGAAAAGATTTCCACTACTCACCCAACCAGCGCACCCCATGGCACACGGCGAGCCAGACACTGGCGACGCCAAGCAGGGTCCCCACGATGCCGAAGCTGATCTCCATGATGGAATCCTTGGTCCAACCGGGGTTGTCATTGGCGTCGTCGCTGATGTTGGCAATGGCGATAGCAGCTACGTCTACGACAGCTGGGGCGAGAGCTATTGCAACTGGAAATTTCGATGGATGTTAGCATAGCGGTGAGGTGAATTTACTATGTATACGATAACGAGTGGAGTTGTTGGAGAAGGCGAGGTGAGGTGAGAGCGAGAGATAGGAGAGAAAAAGACTTACGGGTTTGATTGTATAAATACATGATGATTGATTGATTGATCGACCAATCGCTCAGTTCAGTTCCCATTCATTCAATTCAATTGATCTTGGTCGTCCTTAATTTTGCGTCGTCAGTAGGCGAAGGTTCAATCGCAAATAATTGAGTGTTGACTGAGAATCCCGAAACTTCTTTTCAGACTCAAAGAGAAGAAACATCTCGCCTTTAAGTATCCATTCGACAGCCATCGTGATTCCCAGAATCCTAGGAATCCTGAGGATAAATCTTGAAAATTGATGGAAAGGATGTGGAAAGCACCACTGCTTCCACTGACTGGTGAATGGGCTGGCTGGTAGGAATCCCCAATCTTGTGTCTTATCAACGTTGAACTGAACTAACCGGTGTGGCGCCCAAGAATACGCCAAGAATAGCATCTCCCTCGCTTATGGCGAATCCCTAATAGCCAATAGAGGAGTAAAGTCTAAAACCCCCACCTAGCTATCTTATCGTGGCAATACTTTACCTTGCTTCTCGCCGCACGGGTAGATCGTGAATTTATGGTTCCTGACTTTAGGAATCCCGAGTGTGGCGCGTCACGGTATGGCAGAGTTTCCCTCCCTGGTCCACCAGATGGAGTAAACCCAATAGAAACCTACCAGCCAGATTGTGGGAATCCCCTCCCTCTCCCATCTCCACGCTTCAGTAACTTGCTTTCTCGTTTCTTGCTTACGTTGTAGAATGCGAACTTCAAAAGTTCGCGTCCTACGGAAAGGCGTCAGCATTATTCCACCTCCACCCGGGCTCGCAAAGACGAGTCAACTCACATCACATGCTACGGCAAACCTCCACAGAAACAAGAGCGCCAGCTAGATTCCTATCACATCCCATCTTGATGCATTTCCCTTCCAAACCATCCCTTCTCAAAGTAATTCGTTGAGAAGAGTTGGTATTTTTATTCTCCTGATGGCTTGGGAGATTTTTCTGGAATGGCCAGAATGTGGAAGAAGATGGTTAGGAAGATAGAAGGAATGTGAGAGTTGTGGCAGACCTGGGAGAGGATGGAGGGCTTTTTACACAATTTACAATGTTCTGCAGGCTCATTCAGTCTTGGACTAGTCACTCTTCAGTTGCGTGATCAGTTTAGGGTTTATTGCTATTTACTTCCTGCCCAAATTTACTACTCGATGCGAACCAACGCGATTCTCACCAAGATGCTGCAAGCTTGGGAGAAGTTGACAAATTCTTCGATCCCCCCGGGAGGCCCCCCGGAGGTGGACTTTCAATTTCAGTATCCCTCTTCCCTATAGATCACTCCACTTCAGCCTTGACTCATGCTTACGCTTTCACATACGCGTCTCTTTGAAGTGTACTAATAAGCCTTCCATCTACACAATTGAAAAAGCAAACACCATCCCGTGTAGACATCTTCTTGAAGAGCTGTGCCATGCTGTTGATGAAATGGAAACCATTGGTATTCAGCATGTCCTGGATTTCTTCCAGGATCTCTTGCCAGCACTTGCACGATTTGAGATAAGTTGTTTACTTTGTAGAGAGTCGGGGCCAATGGAATGAGCCTTCTATCTACATGATTGAGGAAGCAAACACCATCTTGCTTTTTCTGCTGCTGAAAGGAAAATTTGAGGGCTATGTCATTGTCGATTGAATTCTCCTTGTTATTTCTATACTGGTTATTGTTTTGCACGGTTCTTGCTCTTCTTTTGGCTGACCATAAAGCCAAGTCGGAAATTACGTGCAGTCTTTCTGGAGGGGACAGGCTCATCATGTGTGTTCGTACTTCTTCGATGGGGGTGAACTTAAAACCACGGAATGACAAGGCTGAGGAATAGAGGACAAACTGACTAGAAACCGCATTTGAATGCCTTCGCAACTCGAATCATGCACTTCTCAATGCGCTTCCATGATTTGCTGATGAATAGCTGGAGGGCAACAGGAGGAATCACAGTATATTAGAGAACTAGCAGTTCAATGAATGAAGAAGTTATTGTTATATTGATAGTAGAATTCTTGAGCATTCGTACGATCTGATTTCCGAAACTCAAGCTTGCCCTTTTACAAGTAGGGTTAGCAAGCCTTACTTATACCTCAAGTAGCTAACTAAGTAACTAAGTAAGTAGCTGACTGAGTAGCTGACCAAGTGGCTACTTCCGTAGACCTAAACTAGACCTTCTTGAATCCCAGATCTGGACTCTTATTCAGTAGCCGTAGCACCAGTAGGTTGACTTTTAACCGCGAACAAGCAACACTTGGTGCTTTCCTCTCAATAGAGTCCCACATGACATCGACCTGTACAGGGCCACTTTCCTTGACCTGGCGATGCGAGCCAATTATCCACCTATGAACCAATTTGTATCTGGTTTTGACCCAGATAGCAGCGGTCCCGACCGCACCGTATGGATTTTCTTTCGTCACCAAGTCGACCTCTCCCTCTACCAAGCTCACGAAGAGACCGATCGGTGGAGTTGCATTGGAATGCTTACAGGTTAGAAACTTCTTCTAGCGATCGTTCTTCTTTGGTATTTGTATCGAATGCTTCCTTATCACGAAAGCATAACTAGCTCAAGCGGTGTGCCTGTTATAAAGGCCACTAGGGCCTTGAATGAATCAAACTCCTCTTGAGCAAGAACAGACAAGGGTATAACACTACGATTATTACGAGGTAAGAAGGCTGCAGGTGCTAAGCTAGTAACGTTGTTAGAGGCCCTATAGACATAAGATTTGCTGCTATAGCGATAGTGATTCCTTGGTCTCGAGCTTTTCTATGAGATATACTAAGGTGTTAAAGGTGTTATTAAAATTGTTTAATTTACACCCAATATACTTTGTAATCTATCTCCTAACTAATTAAACATATCAATAATGAATTAGATGCCACACTATATCAAGATGCGGGGTACAATACTATAATATCCTGGCCTATCAAGAATATTGCCTGAAATACCGGTATCTTTAGTAATGATCTAACCCGATATCTGAAGGCTTTGTAGAAACGGCCGTTAGGTACATACATATGAGCTGTGCAGCGCTCTATATATACAGGCTCCACTGACAGTAGAAATGGAAAAAGAATTAAGTCAAGTTCATCTGAAGAATCACTTTACAAAGCTCATTTACTGTCGTTCACGTGACCCTGCTACAAAGCTATACATAACAGATCATGTGACCACAATGGTTAAGGTGACAATGTTAGAAATGAGGACCAATCTAGGCATTTGCCCCTCTATTACTCAGATACAATAGAAGTGTAGTTTTAAAACCTTGTACATTTCAGCCATTCTTATTCCACCTAAGCCACATGTTTCCTTCCACCATCTTCATATCTCAACCAAGATCTCAACGCGACTCGAGTGTGCCTCCGCACTGGAGGCTATAGCACGAGAAAATAAGAGGGTTGTCTTCGCCCCTCTTAGCGTTGGCTTCGGTGATGGGGTTCACATTGCGTTCTTCGGTGCCCGCTAAAGTACTGTCAGAAACATTATCAGAAGGATAAGAGGTATGGCCTTACAAAAGGCGACCGGGATAGCAAGCGCTGCCGTGGTGAAAAGGGCGATGAGATTAATAAGGAACTTCATTTTTATTTTCTTCTGGGATTTGCGGTGAAATTATAATTGGCTTGTATTTGTTCGTTTGACGTTTGGAGTCAGATTAGAAAATTTCATTTGGCCTTTGGGCCGGGAAGGTGTGGGGTTATATATACCCCTTACTCTCTAAGGGATCATCTACCAATAGCACAGTCATACGTTACACTCGCGACTTTCAAGACCAAAACTGACTAGAAGTAGAAGGTGATAGAAACTTCAACGAGGAGCAATACAAGAATTAAGGCTTAGTGCAGGAGATATACGAATATAAGACCAACCGCATAATAGATAAAATTAGGCCGACTCAGCGACGCGAGGCAGCTAATAGGCCTCTGAATTGGCATCTCACATTCAGATTTTAAGACCTTGCAGATAAGTTGAACCCACCTTCTTGTTCGAGAGGTAACCTACCCTGGGATTACCTCGGATTAAGTTGTTCGATGGGCAGCTGATCCGGGACTAGTTGCGATTCAGGTGACTTTTACGTAGATCTGGCGCGGATCTTCACGCCTTCGGGTCCGCATCCGATCCTTCCGATATTTAAACGACTCACCTTCTTGTTGAGGAAAGCCGTATATCAGGATGATTGTTACGTACTTTATGTTGCAACTCATAATGTCCCTGCGGAGTAAATTGTATTTCATGCAATGACCTGCTGCATTTGATAGCGGGGGTCGGGTGATAGCAGGTGTGGGATAGCTTCTATGGTTTCGGCAAGCCTTCTTCTCTATTCTCCTCGTCTTAGACAATATTTTGTTGAAGAGATAAACGGTCGCTCCTTGACGATGAGACTCACATCAAGTTATGTCCAAGTAGGACAGAACGAGGATATCGAAAACTCCAAATTCGAGACCTCATCTCCAAATCGGCGACGCCGCCTATCCAGCATTGGGCTACTAGGATTCTTCATCCTCCAACTTTTCCTAGTCGGAGTCTACACTACCATCTTCTATCTAAAACTCGGTAGAGATTCAAGAGAAAAACAGTGCATTGCACAACTTTCCCCATGGTGTACTTCTTCCATACCCCGATCGTCCGAAACAACGCTGACTCTGAGACCAACTCAGCACCAGCACAACCAGCCGTTTCCTACATCACAAAGATAATAGAAGGCGACATCTGGCAAGAAAATGAATACAGAGGGACACCATCTTCAGATATTGACGAAGCATGGCGCCAAATCGGAATCGGTACTCCGCCACTCTGGGTCTCTGAGTCTGAGCTCCGGTTCATGAATAAATCGAATTCACAGAGAGCATATCGAAAAATTCCTTTAAAAGGAGGAGATGATGGTGATCCAAGGTATTTGGCAATGTTGGAGGTGTTTCATTTATTGCATTGTCTGGTACGTCGAATATCCACGATGTCTGTGAGTACAGCAAAGAATGGATGGCTGATGTGGGAAATAGGACGCCGTCCGCAGGACCACATATCCCAACTACTATCCCGAGTACAGCAAGCCAGAATGGAGGGTACATACGGATCATTGTATCGACATCCTGCGCATTAACCTCATGTGCAGCAGCAATATACAACCGATCCTATTTTACGATGAGCCGGGGCAGAAGATGCCATTGCCAGACTTCTCCACACTGCATACGTGTCGGGATTTTAAGGGGATTCTAGAGTGGAATGAGAGGAATGAGAGGAGGTTGGATTGGGATGAGGTGGGGTTGCCAGATCATTGAGTGTGGTTTTACACAATCAAAAGCACAGAGAGCAAAAGTTAGGAGTCTGAGCCCGACGAGAGTACTTATAGCCTCCTAGGAACCCTCCCTCTCATTGTAACTTTATGTTATATGAGAGGATTCAAGATAAGTCCAGGTTAGATGGTATCAAGCAGTCTGATTAGTGAGGGACTTTGATAGGATGATTGGGAAAGCTTTTCGCACAATTAAGTCCTATAATCAAGGGGTGGGGAGAGAGCTAATGAAAGGAGAAAGGAGCCACGTGACGCATTACACTCTTCGACGGTGTCAGAGGTCAGAGCAGTTATGGCAATGGTGACAGCACACAGTAGAGACGATAGTGATAGAGCTGTCCTAGCCTTCTTATAATCAAAGATTGCAGTAGCGCAGAGATAATGCAAGCAACTTCTGACATTCCCCTCTCGTCGTAATCACTTCCTAGCGCTCCTGTTACTTTCTAGCTCCTATAGCTTAGTTTGCCTAGGCCTCATTAACTCCTATAACATGTAGTAGTCTTATAGCGTCTACGTTTCTTAGTAGAAGTTTGGTAGCTTTACATGCGCTATGTTGGAATATAAGAGTGCCTCTTTGTTGTTATGAGAACCCTAACACTGAGGTGCATATAGCGCTAGTCCAAAATAGGTTTCGTAAGCTTCAATTCAAAAATCTCTC
>NXFV01000809.1:0-80097 GCA_002803225.1 Gamarada debralockiae | reverse complement strand
TACAAATTTATATGTAAAGGTACTTAAAAGACCCAAATTTAAAATTATAATAACTTATATAATACACATTATTAGGCTTAGTCCTTTAATATATAATTAGTTTATATAAGTTATTATAATTTTAAATTTGGGTCTTTTAAGTACCTTTACATATAAATTTGTATATAAAGGTACATTAGACGCATTACGCCATGACTTACGTTACTTAAAACTCCTGTAGCAGATGCCATTTTGATGTGATAGCTCTGCATAAAGGAGTCTCACAGAGGGGATGCTATGCAGAAGGTACTGTATTTACGAGAATACTAAGCTAAAGAGAGAAGAGAAAGGTTCTACGAGTACACGAAATCTAATATACTCATCAGACGCGCTAGGGCGCTAGTGCACTAGGCGTACGCACAAGTGGACAAGGTTTATAAGGATAATGCTTGGCGGCGAAGTTTACTGCCAACCTGCGCTTGGCTTTATCTTGGTCTTAGGAAATACGGCAGGCTTTACCAGAAAGGCCACTATGAATGCAATGGTAGATTCTTTACCTCCATAAATATTGAATAGCGACTGATTAAAGGGTAGATCTTTATAGCGTATTGCGTTGGTAACATCATAGGACCTTAGTTATTTTTCGCAAGAAAAGCGCCAATTTATAATTTTGGGTTTGCATCGGGCTTCTCTATGGGTACGGTATTAATCAGTGTAATGAGGTTCTATTTTCTTTGGAAGAAGCGGAGGAGAGATCGTCTTGGAGAGGCTGCCGTGGCGCATTTAAATGAGCTCGAGGTTTTCGAAACCGCTTTGCACTTATTGGACAAGATTGATCGAGAATTATCGCAGTTTAGGTACGTGTATTAAGTGGGAAGTTAGTCTGAATAATATATGAAAAGGAAGTCTTGGAATTGATTAAATTGATAAATGTCAATATTAGAGTATCGAGTTCTTTCTTACCATCCTTCGTAGTTTATGCTAATATTTCGTATATTCCCGATAATTAATATTGTTGGTTTTTCAGTGATTATCTATTAACAGTAGGAAGTGCTCTATATATACACTTTTGAACCCTGTATTTGCCACCTAGTATGACTCATACCGAAGGTTCTAGTTATACTTATTTGCGACTTCTCGTATCATAACAGCTCCGATGACTGAGATCGCTAGTATGAGAGTCATCTACCGTAGTAATTGGCACATAAGAGAATAGTAGCGGCGTTGTCCGGTTTACCTTTTGTTACCGAAAAACGTCCCTCCTCACTTTAAAGACTCGACGCCCAAATACTATTTCTCACCACCCGTTTTCAAATTCTAAAAGTTGTCCTCAACTTTTTCAGGAATTTTGCGGTGACCTCCGACTATTCTCTTATATGCCAATTACTATGGTAGTATATTCGAGCCTTCTCCATTAACGAACTGCCTCCACAGGCCACAATAACGAAAACGCTTTAGAAGACAGAAGCCAGCGTAGATACTAGCAACTTGTTGAATATTGAGAATCCTATTCCGTTGACGACAATCGAACCAAACTGCAAGTTCTCTATTAGCATCAGAAGTATATGTGACAAAAAGTCATAACCTACGCTGCTGGTCCCTCTATTCGGAATAATTTCGTATAGGGCGATAAAGACGATGAGCTACGACTTCGGATCTAACAGAGTCTCCACTAGTTGCACTCTCTTCTATTTATTGTTCTTGATACTTGTTATATTGCGTCGCACCTTCTCGATAGCCTTTATACGATCCTCTTCGAGAGAAACCAAGCTTTATTGGAGTGTCTGGAAGCAGCAAAAAGAGTATGATCGACTACGCGAGAGTCGCAGCTCCGAAGATGGGAAAAATAGCCTAAAATCTATTAGCTTGTAGATGGCAAATTGACTACGACACTAACTTTCTAAGACGGGATGCTATCTATGTGGCCAATTCCATACGCAATAAGGCCACCGAAAATTCTAGCGGCAACATTTCCCATAAGCCACGCAGTATATCGAAGAGGCTGTTTTATCCGCTTGTAGAACATCGATGTTATAATGCTGAAGTCAGGAGTCATAAATGCTTCTATAGCGCCAAAAAAAAGAATCGTGCGCTTTGCAAACCAGCAGTATTGTGAGCAGCAGCGGTGAATATCAAAATGCTAGCCCAAAAGAACTTACTACAGCTTCAGTTCTGCTATCAGATCTGGAAAGGAATGCATACACGGATATTGACAAAATCTTTCCCATAGGAAAGCGAACTATGATAAGGGAAGCTGAGTACGAAAATGCGAAGTACCCGAAGTAGAAGACATTCGCTACCTACGGATACCCTTGCCCAGCGAGATGGCGATCGGTACGCAACCCGAGTATTGCCGTGTAGCTCATTGCTGTCTTATCGAGGAATTGGAGGAAATACGATAGAGCCAGCACCGGAAGCAAGCTGTCGCGACATCAACTACCTTGCAACATCTAAATAACGGAATACATACCACATATCGATTCTCCTCAGAATCATGCAATCTTCTTCAGCAGACAACGACCAGTCGAGACGCGTGATATTGCCGATCTCTTTCAATACAATGTCGACATGTTCAAATCCTGCACCAAGATTGTCGGAGCCTGAGCTCTTGTCCTCTATGATCGCTGGCTTTGGGTTTTCACAATTCTCGAGAGACTGTGGGTGGGATATTTTGACATCTAGACTCTTTCGTCCGAAGTCTTGGTAATATCCAACCTCAATCATGCCAACAAGTTCGAACACAACATACGCATCCAGTGTAAGGTGATTGTCATCCACTCTGGCAATCTTGTGACCAGTACCACCACATGTCGACGAAAAGATGAAAAGCCCCAGTTCACTATATAAAATTGGATTGGCCTCTTTGAGGGCACCTGATTGATGGGTTGTCCTACGCACGGAAATTATAGTGGTGCCGATGATGCAGGCTGCCTACCTGCGCGGAGTGTGGCGTCCAGTTATAGTAGGCCTAGAAACGGAGCTCCTTTTCCTCACTTCTGGGTACAAGATCCGGATCGTATCCTCCTGTTTTTACATTACCTCCGCTGTCGCGAATGCGGAAGTTGTGTCCTAATACGCCCAAAAGTCATTCGCTGCGATTTCCCATCCCACTACTGTGGTTGGTGGGACTTCCTCTCCACTACTTGTTGAAAGTCATAATTCGAGCTGAAGATGCATTTCTGATACTCAAACATACTGTCTGGTAGAATTATGGACAGGCAGAGTTGTTCTCGACCCATAGAGTGTTACACTCAAACCCACAGTGCCAACTTTCAAGTGCAACTGCAAGTCACGTGCTTCGTAGACCTTGGGTGAAAATTGTACATGATTCTCCAATGCTACAAGTCCAGCCAGATCCCCAATGTGCCTGCGAACCTACCACTTAAGGTTCAACCTATACATTTCGCTACCCTCCTCGCTCTCATCAGCCTCCCTCCACTTCTCAACCCCATCACCCACCCCCTCAGCCCCAACGTTCCACCTCCCACTCTCCACCATTTGCACCCAATGCTCCAACACCCTAAAAAGCTCAACTTCATGTCTCAAAATAAACGGATTACAGCTCGTCTGATACAACCCAGCCGACAAACCCTCCCCATCACCATCCTCCAAAATAAATCCATCGGTGCTTCTCGCAAAATGCTCTGTATCTTCCCCTCCTCCTTGCTCAATCGCATGTCGTGGTAGAAGTAGCCGACATGAATCGTCGAAATCTCCGCCTTCCAGCTTGGATTCGCTGATCCAGAGACCGGAGGAGTACGAGTCGCGGTCTTGTTCGTAGGGATACGGGAAGGGGTTGTGATTTTGCTCTGGAAATGTGGTTGTTTCGTCGTTGGAGGTGGGGAAGAGGAGGATGGGATTATAGTATCTGCTTGTGTGGAAATCGATATGTTGGAATGGTTGATTTGATAATGACTCTGGGGTAGGAAGGCGCAATCCTGGTGCGAGGAACTTGAGGGATGGTCGAGATGGGGGAGTGATCTGGCCGAGAAATTTGATGATAAATGAGATTTCTGGTGCTTGGTTGGAGGAGATCAAGGTTGCGATGGCTTGAGCGAAGGAATCCTGCGTCCCTTCTGCTGTGATAGGTTCTTGTTCACCACGTTGCCGCTTCCGAGGTGGAGATGAAGGAGGCGAGTCTGAGGGATCAGGCATCCGGTCTTCAATTGCCTGGATTAAGTTTTGATATGCGGTGAGTGTCCGGTCGAAGATCTTCTTGCTGTGTGATTGAAGAATCCATGGAGCTCGCTCCTTTTTCAGCTTTTCTTCATCCGCCAAGTCCTCATCTCCATCATCGTCCAAATCGGCATGAGAATCATCTCCTGTGGCTACAATGACCTTTCCAAGCTCAATCATATCGAGATACTGTTCTAAGATCGTTTGGAGAGGCATCCATGGTCTATCTTCTTCAGCGACAATCGTATCATCGATCGTCAGCGAGAAAATAGTCCTAGCCTTCCGAGTTTGTTGGTCGAATCTAAAATACCCATCAGTCAAATTCCCAACACAATGCCATTCGGCACTCACACGATCCCACAAGGATGGCTTTTGAGATCCGTTACATGATACAACAACACATATCTCGGCTGTTCCTCATCCAACCCCTCCAGAATGAAATTCTCTGAAAGTATCGTCTCCGGTATCGCCAGACCTTGGACGTAATAAAATAAATTTTGATATGCAGAATCTGGTCCTGCCTCCTCGGGGTCGACTAGCAGAGCTCCTTTCAGGTAGGAGACGAGTTCGGGTATAAGGCGCGGAGTGAGATCTTGCCCGTCACACTCTGCGCCATACATGTCCCACCAAGTCGACATCTCAGCATCTTCGAAGTCGTGGCCGCTGCCTTCCCAGCCCACTTGGACGAGTTTGTTGTGCAGTTGGATACATCTCGAGACGTCGAAGGCACGTGATTCGGCCCCAGATTCGGAGGAGGTAGACATTGTACGGGTTGTGTTGGAGGAGCTTGAACAGTTTACTAGCACCCAAGCAGTGAGAAGTCCCACCAAGATCCAAAAAGGCAGTTTCGCAACGGCATGAAGTTGAATGGGTGGCATGTTATTGTCTGTGGGTTTGAAATTCGGCAGAATGATGGTGCCAAGATTTAACCGCTTAAGCGAGAAAACAAGGGGTACTCAGGGGTACTTGAGGCGGGAAATACCCCTTTTCCACCCCAGCTGGCGTGTGGCGATGCATTAAGCAAATTTCATCCGCGGCTCATATTCGGCTGACATTACTAAGCTTCCTTGCTTGAATCCCAGCAAAGACGATGTCAAGTGTAAGTGAATCCCATCGGAAAGCTTAATTAGTGTCTGAGGTTCTGATTTCAACAGTGACGAGTTTCCCATGGGCGTATTGCTCGAGGCAAAGGCTCCTAATCCTCAAGTTGTCCGGCTTGTCAACGGCGCTGCAAACGGATTACAAGATACTATGAAAGTCTGCAAACTATTGTATGCACCCGACTAACGTCGTAGATAGGAGTTCATTTTAAACAATGGCCTCTTGGTTGCCCTGCTCAGCATTAAGAAAAGCAAACAAGAAACCTGATCCACTTGGAACTTGGAAATTTGAACCGTATGCGCAAGTCAATCGCGGCAATGCACTCGGCGTTGAACAACACTTCATACAGAAATATAGTGTAAGCATTAGAAACCAACCCTTCACATAATTACAGCTAACGATAAGCCCTCGTAGTTCGACTCTCAGATGCCCGGTAGCTTGTGCTGGAGTGTGTCATCTTCTGAATAGAGAACAACTCATAAAGCTGAATGACTGACTTGTAATCTGACAGCGACGTTCTCGCATTATACCACCAACAACAAGGGGGTCAGAGGCTTTGACAAGGTATCTACTGTGAGCGACCACGGATTCCGCGGCATACGCGATGACCCATAAGTCTCAATCACCCCTCTCTAACTGACACGACACCCTCTAAGTTGTGCAGAATGTTCGATATCCCATTCCGCTGGCCCGTCAGCCGATACGACGTAGATCCCTACTACCTCATCACGCTACCACAAGACGTCGCATCCGCAAATTATCTCAAGCGCAGTAACGCACAATCCGCCCTCGCAGGGAAAATCACTGTCGAGTTTGCAGACGCAGATTTTGAAGTCATGGATACACTAGATGCGTATCTTACAGACGAGGAGCTGGAGGTGTGGATGGAATCGGAGTCTTATTATGATACTCCTCAGCCTCCTGAGCCGACGCATATGTATGCGGGCAGCTCGTTTAAAAGAGGTGTAGATGGAACGGCTATGGCGCCGAGTGGGCCTACGGCTGCTGAGAGAGCTATGCAGGCGGCGATTTGTCTTTGGATTTGCCGGTGGAGACTGGAAGGGTTGGTACTCATGTTCATGGCAAGCATGCTCATGCTGGAATTTCTGCTTCAGGAGAAATGGGAACCTCTGGTTGAGGTCTGCTGTAAATAGCATGTATGTAATGTTATCAAAGATCCTCAGTGGTTCCATTCTCTTCGTTACCCGCCCTCTTTTACCAGTTTACCAACACCACATGCTCTTCTCCCACTTTTCCGGGCTTGTTTTTATAATACGGGAAAGAAGAAGAAAATTGATGCACGGTAGTGCTAGGGATTCGGGGAACATTTCAAACTCAACAACCTCGAAGGTCCGGCACCGTGAAGGATATTTACACTTGAAAAATGAGCGGCGGAGTGTACGTCAATGTTCAATATCAGACCCCTAGTTAAGTTCGCCGCCTCCTATATTGCATTGAGGTTGCCAGATAATTTCATTCGAAAGGGAAAAGCTCAATGTTTGAGGAATTCTAGTACCTTTTGGTGGTAGCACCTCGATTCCTCGAATGCCAGGATGAAGGGTAAAAGTATGAGTAGAGCTTTAGAATGAAAAAGTATGCCACTTTGCAGAACACAGCTATTATCAACCCCACCGAGATCTACACTGGAAGTACGAAGGCAGCTCCGATAGCAAGCAGCACTATCAATGTCCACAGTTTGCGGACAATCGAGAGGCCTACGCTATGCTGAGATATTGCATTCAGTTCATTATCATCTCTTTAGCCAAGGAAAATTGTCCCTTAATGAAAAAAGGAGGCTAAAGATGAGAAGTATTGAAAACGCATGGTCGAACTCACGTACTTATGTGAACTGCGCTCTAATTCTGCATCAATTTCAAGTGAATACTATGTAATGTTGCTTTCCAAGTAATTAGTTCTGTTCTCCAAACGCCTCCAGATGATTGACTCAAGCTAGTGCGTCGGACGAGAGTCTACGGCCCTCATTCGCATGACTGCATCGTGACTTCCTAAACCGATACTTCTTCGCAGAATCCTTTCTCTTCGGCCGCAAAATGTATTCAAACATCCTTTAATACAGAGCTAACATCAACCTCAGGCTTCCGACTCTTAAATAATATCTTTTGCTTCGAATTCGGACTCTCACTAACACTATTTTTGCTATACTGCACCTTCGTCTACCCTTCCGGAAGTTTCTAATTATAGTAAATCATTATATAGGCTAATAATAGCTTCAACTCATTGCTTGAAAAGAATCGTCTAGGACAAGTATAATAACTATCTCTAAAGACATTGCATTCCGGAACCGTAGTTACGAATTGGTGCTTATTCTTATTCCCTAAGGCATTGCGCAAGTTTAGGAACAGATGTCCGTCGAACTCGTCGACGTTAAGGAAGATAGTAGTCTTTTATTAGTACTGGCCCTATGCTAATGAATGCGTTTTTAGGGATAGTGATACCGCTGAGGGAGATATCTTCTTTAGCATAACGGTATATGTTGACAGATTCATTTCCAGTCTCGAACGATGAGATAAGAATTACTTAAAAAATTGCGGATGAAACCTTATACTTTCCTTCAAAACACTATCCATCAACTTCAACTTAAATAGCGTATTCTTTTCCCATTTCCCTCCCTGCTCGTTCTAAACCTGCTTAATCTCTTCTCTCAAGAGATTAAAATACTCTGGATTCTCTTCTAAATCAACATCGCAAACCCAACTATATTAGTCGCTATATAAATAGCCGCTATTGCCAAACTCAGCTCTGCATTAGCATAATCGTATTCTTGTCTTGCCGCACTTGCAAAAACCATTAACGCTATTTAACTCTTTCGTTTAGGCTCTCTTCCGTTTTTAGCAAGCTCTTTTCGTCGACGGTCAACCTCGGGTTGGATCAAATTTCTAGCGAGCTTCACTTCATCGTAAATCTTCCGACATTCGGGCAAGAACTAATAAACGATGGGGCGGAATAAAGCAAGCCAATTATTTTGGGATTTAGCTGCTATAAAGGCATCTACGGTGGTATATAACTAAGATTCGTTGCCAATCTGCGTTATTTATGAATGATAATCCGAAAAGAATTAGGGATGTAAAGGGAGAAACGGATTTTAAGAAGGCGGGCGTAAGGACTATTTCTTTCCGGGTGGGGGCGGGGCTGTAGACAAGGCTGAGTGTGTTGAGGATATCGGCCGCGATGTGTTAGATTGTTAATGCTATCAATATCGCTATTAGCATATATTCCCAGCTTATTAGGAAAACAAGGTAAAGAAGACGTACTAAGAGCCTGAATAAGTTGCGTCTTAACCGCATCTTAAAAGATCGTTTGGTTGACACTTATATTAAAGGAATCGGACCCAAAATAAGTAAAAAAGAGCTCCTTTGCTACAAATCCATAAAGTCTAGCCTCTTATCATTCTTCACCTCATCCATATACTTTAATAGAAGCACCAATCTTGGTGTGCTCTTGTCGTTAAGACGGAATAGTCGTCCTTTCGCCATGTCAACACCCTTTTAAAGGATGGCAGTGGCGGAGGTGGTGAACTGCTTTCTCGGCTAATCCCCGTTTTGGATTAACGATGGGGTATTTTGCGAGGGCTCTCGAGAATTTGATAAAAGCGAAAAAGTGAGAAGCTTAAGGCAATGCTTACAATGACACCGATTGTGAGATATACCTTCGTCGCTGTAGTGGCGGGGTCTATCAATATCGACATTTTGCGATTTCGAAAATAGTAGTTGAAAAAAGGAAAGCTCAAAACTGGAAACAGGTATAGCTCTAAGTGAAACACGGAGGATTTGATTCTTTCCTATATAGCGGTAAGCTACTCCAATATATGTACCCCTCCTCCACCCACGGCATTCATAATGTATCAACTGTTCAGAAGGTAGAGACGATCCGAGTACGAGTTCGGAGTTGAAAGTGGGACCTTGGTCACATCACTTTCATCCGAATTCTTCGGACGACGTCTCATTGTAGCAATGCAGGCGTGGGCATCTTTCCAGATCCCCAAAACTGTGTTATCAGACGAAACAGCGACGAGCTCGATATAGATGAAACAATACCGAGGAAGTGTTAATTCAAATCATCGGGCATGATTCGCTGGTAAAGAGGGGCTCGGATTATCCATACATAGACAAAACAAGAACTTACATACCTTAATTTCAAATCCCCGCCCATAAACGCGATCGCTTGCAAGGTCACAGCAATTCAACCAGGCTGCGCAGCGCAGTGCAAAGCTGGCAGCGAATTTGGCATTGCATTAATTCCAGGGTTAAATAATTAATATTCTCCAACTTGTCTTCCATGTGCGTACGTGTATATGGAGTCATTCAGGAATAGAGATGCTGTTAGGCGACAGCTCATTTCAGCATCGCTTAAACCACGCGGAAAAGCATCACGTGAGAGTCATACAAAATAAGTTGGAAGATTATGAATTGAGGGAGATTGTCCATGTCGAGGCTAGGTAGACGGGCTATAGTCCCTCGTTTGCGTGAATGGTAGATCGCCTAGAAGAAGACCAGAGTTGACGGGCTCCAAGATCTGTAGTGCTGTTTTTGGTACCTTCTTTGAGAACCAGACAAAATCATTTGTCGCCTGCTATATCGAGGCAGTTGTGTGTATATTTAGAGGGCGAGTTCTTCTAGTAGAGAAGTTAAGTAAGTGCTCGGTGAATTGAGGTCATACACCTGTCCATGATAACGTTGAATTGCGGGGCTGCATTACCAGTCATGTGCGACTCGACAAGAGGAGGCCAAATCGGCTCTGGCAGAGGCATTTATAAGTTTCACAGGGGAGCGAGAACGGATACCATCACGACATTAGGTTGAAAGAGGTGGCTGTGTTCTAGACAAAAGCATTAACAAAATTTATATCGACAACATAGAAACTACAACCGATTCTCAAGGGCGCTAGAAGAGGATCCCCCCTGCATGCTCCAGCTAACTCATCGACGCGCTCAGGACTCAGGGCTTGGCGCAGGTTGGAGCTGCAACCGCTCAGGTCCAAAGACGGAAATGGAAAGTACTCATGCCAAGATTCCGATATCGAAATGCTTGATATAATCTCTATATAATAAAAAAAAATCAAGTCGACGTAGATCATAAAGACTTCTTCAGTCCATAGCTACTCTGTACTCCCTATTGCTTGCTGAAAGGAGTGTTTGCGAACCACACGATCAGGCCAGCCACGGAGGTCTGTTGGGCTCAAGGTGTACCTCCAGCGATACCGAGCAAAAGAACGAGACGTAGAATTGTGTCGACACCGACAACAACAGGAGGACCGTAAGGACGGGGCTGGGAGAGCACAAAGACCAAGTTCCATGGCAGACAGAGAGAATTCACGACCGCCAGGGGAAGCGTTTCTCAATGCACAGGAGTAATGCTTCACAGTGGCATAGAGAATCTGGTCCAGGTACTCTTCTTTGCGACAATGAGAATGCACACAATTCCTGCTTTATAGATCAGCTTCGCAATTGCTCATTCAAGATCAATGATTCACTCACACCTCTCCCTGCTCCTTGGCCACCTACCAAATCCAGAACATTCACGAAAGGAAGAGGCCGGATACCGTGGAACCTTGACATTCTTCATGATATGATACAATAATCCCTCTCAGACTCTCTCAATGCTTTAAACTAAAGGAAACGTATGCACCCATCATGAACGTATATACGTCGCCTAGCTGAAATTATAAGCCACAGGCTATCTATGCAATGCCTCCTGGACAAATGAACAAGAAAAACACATACACAGTATACCACGCAACATAATATCGACAAACAGTTCGGGTATCCCAGATACAGACTCCTCCCCGATTCACACATGGTTCAAATTTCAGAACAGGAAGGGAAAGGGGGCTTCAAAAGGTCATATCTTGATCTTTTGCCCAGTAATCTTGAACCAAATCACAGCCACCAAATCCTCCTTAAAGCGTTCCCACCACGTACGATTCAGATAGTTGCTCAACTCGCGATAATTGTACATCTCACCCCAGCAATCTCGCCCCCACTCGCAACCCGCCATGTTGACCACGAAATCGCGCTCCTTCTCATCATAGTGTATTCGCGTATCGTTGCCATTCTCTGAGCAAGCTCCGGGAGGAAAGCTGTTGATTTTGCGTTGCGGGATGAAGGCTGTGTGTGGTCGGATCCAGGGCTGGTTGATATAGAGGAATTCCAGCGCATCTTGCTCCTTGTGTTCCCATTCCATGTGTTTTTGCTCGTAGCCTACGGGGTCCCACCATATGTCGAGTAGGCGGTCGGTCCATGCTGAGCGCTTGATGAAGAAGGAGCCGAGATTGAAGCCTGAGCAGTCCTGGGGTACTATTAGGTTGATGGATTCTTTCTTGCCGTCGCCAATTGGGCTGCGCGATTCGGGGTCGAGGTGTTCGGAAGGGAAGGGGTGGGTTATGTTCAGTGGGTTGTAGTCGTTGATGTCGCGGTATGTGTTTGCGCCTAGGTTGTTGAAGATGTGGGATTGGAGGGAGTAGGAGGGCTCCATGACGAAGGTGTTGAGATCTAGCCACCAAAACCTAGTATTTGTTAGTTTTGCAGCTTGCAGAGAGACAGGGGTATTTACCATTCTGCATCTGGGTATTTCCGCAGGCAATTTCTAATCGTATCAACCTTCTCCCAGCTCTCCCGCCATTCATGTGCATATCGTTTCTTCGTGCTCATGTCCACAATTTCCAGATCGTATCCCCATCTGTTGGCGTATTTTCGTTTATTCCGTACACTATCTCGCTCGATCGCCCATTCTCTTGGACCCTTCCATTCCATAACTCCACCTCCTTGATTTGCCGCCAGGATAATTACGTATTTTTTGCCGCCTCCTAGGAATTTCGTTCTCCGCCACCAGTAATGTAATGCTAGTCGTGTTAGCAGAGCTTCAAAGGTTCGGGTTGTGCAACCTACGTGTGGAATAGAATAGAATGAACATCAGGACAAACGCCAGAACAATCAGTAACCGCAGTCTCATCTTACGGCTGACTCTTCCAGCTGCAGCTCTTAACCGTCCCAGTCTGCTTCCCTCTCTGGGCATCCACCGCCCTCGTCCCAATTTCTCCTTCTCAGCGTAATCCTTATCCGATCTCATGTTGAACCGGGGCAGACTATTCGATATTCTTCTGTAGTGTCGATTGAAGAAGCCATTGTTCTGCGTTGAAAATGATGGATAGCCATTGACTTCCTCAGTCTTTGCTTTTGCAGATTCCCACGTCACTGAATTTCCATTGCCATTGGACCCCCGATAATTTTTGGGAGGACTCGATCGAGCGCTGACATTCGCAAACGCTGGACTACTCAGACCTGGACTTGCCCATCCGCCTCCAGGTCTTGGAGAAGGACTGCGCGAAAGCGACATTGGATGATTCGGTGTCCCAGGAATAGGAGGTAATGTTTGAGGCACACTTCGTGACGGAGATATGTCCAAGTCACCGCTTGTAGCTCCTTCGAGATTCAACGCCTGCGGAGGGTTCGCGGACGAGGAACGTCGTCGTCGATGTGAAAAGGACCCCCCTGGGAAAGAAGATGATGATGCTGAGGTGGGAGTTAAGGACGCCAGGTTGTGAGGCCAGATGGCACTTTGAATGTCTGGCGCAGGTTGTAGATATCCTGGGGTATGTCTAAGACTGTGGCAAGTCGTATCTTGCCTCGTATTTGATCACACAGATCCCACAGCAACCCCAGATGACAGCGAGATGCCGTGATTATGTTTGTGAAAAAAGGGTTGCGATGCCAAAGAACTGTGGTCCCAAGCGTACCGAGTTCGGCTTGGCGTTTTCTGCACTCCCCTCGTATTTAAAAGATAAGGCGTTCTAACGATCGCTGTCTCAGCTGGACGGGCATGAAGAGTACAAGACGGGAACAGAGTATTTCTAATAGAAAGAAGTACAATTGTTTGCCTTCGTAAGACGTTGACAGTTCTTTCTTTGATTGTTGTGGATAATGTAATTTCGAAATTTTGAGATTCAATTTCACGATTACTTTGATAGGGGTCTTAGCGTTATCAATGTTGGCCAACTCTAATTTGAACAGATTTGGAATGTGGTGAGCTGAGTAAGGACCTGCACAAGCAAGGAGGTGGCAATAAACAATATACAAAGTACATTCTAATCTCTAGAGAGCCGTTGTGGTCTCTAGATATCTTTCGACTACTCCTTTCTGGAGGCAAAGGGAAATTTCAGGGGCTCAAAACTCCAAGCGCAGGCTTCTCGAGGTCGAAAATCGCCGCATTGGATCTGCGGCCAGGTATTTTAAAAGCCGGGAGCATTAGGCTATTCCTTTTGCAACTATTCACAAGCGGTGAGGCTGGCAATATTGTCGACACGTGCCTTCTCGGGTATGACAAAGAAATCCCCTTCGTTCGTCCAGACTTCACTTCATCATCTTTCTCTCATTTGCAAGGATTCATGGGCTCCTCTACGAATCACCAATCATTGCTACCGTGGACGACTCATCTGCTTGCCGGCAACTTTGATACTCGTTCAAACTTACACCAGAATTGATTGGCCTAGGCTTCTTCTAGCCGCCAGCCAATGAACGCTCCAAATCCACTCTATGTCGGCGCGTATTGCGACCTGTGGCCTCCCACGACAGCATCAACAGGCTGGAATCGAGGCTCTGATAACTCGATCTGCGACTGTTGTCGAATGAGAGCGTCATGTCTTATTTTGGGTAACTGAGCTCCACTGTTACCTTGCTTCATGAACTAGGTCACGACCTCATTTTCCCATGGCCTTGATCCTTCAGCCATGAATCTTCTGTTTCATTTCTTTGTCCTCTAACACGTACTTGTATTTTCGTAATCATCGTCGCAGATTTCTTTCGGTTTCTTATCCGGTGCACGCTCATTACCTTTGTTGTGGATTCTTTCCTATTGTTGCGTTGACAATAGCTTTGTGGTCATTTGACAACCCATTGTCTTTGACCCCACCACAAAGAGACTTTATTTTCAAAAATCATTCTTTATTTTGACAACAATAATGCCGTTCCTTTGTCTGCAGTCTTGGAATCATACCTAGATACTTGAGTCATCGAGTCGTACCTTCCCAAACTCGAAAACTTTCACGAAAACGTCAAGAACGATCATAAACACCTTACACGACACAAACTCGAAATCTGCAGACGATTCCTGCAAGCATACAACATATTCCACAAACTGGGAAACTGTCCCAGCCTCGAGACCACATTCATACACTTTTACGAAAAGCGGACATCTTCATTATGTCTACAGTTACACCCATGGCTGAGAAGCCAGAACCGAAAGACATTCCTTCAACCGAAACTCCCAGCAATCCCTTCGACACTCTTTTCGATGGTGATGAATCGGAGGACGAGTGGTGGGACGATGAAGAAAGCACCATATCTACTACAGAGAAGCCTGCGACCGCAGCCCGAGTTACAAAGTGGCCTAGGAATTTGGAGGGTATTGGTGCTGGAGTTACTCCTAAGCCTGCCCGTACAAATACTCGCAAACCAGACAAGAGATATTCTGTTCAAAAGCCAACACGGGACAAATCGAAGGGGAGGCAGAGGAGGCAAAATGCGAAGGCTGGCATCAAAGTTGTTACGAACTTTTCGAGACAACAAGGCGCCGCGCCGCAACCAGTACAACTTCAACCTTCGAAAACAATGCCACAAATGGGATGTTTCGTCGATTTAGCTGCTCTCCAGGCTCTCAATGGCGAATCAACGCAACCATCTGGAGGGTTTTGGAAGAAAAAGAAGGGAGTTGTAAGCGCTGCAGGTACGATGCCATCTATACCTAGCAATGACGCGAACAAATCGGACAGGAGTCAGTCTCAGGGCCTAGTTCCTTCTCCCCTCAAGCTGAACGGTGACTTGTCACCAAACGATCGACCCATAGTTATCGGCATATCCATTCCCTCGGCTGATGTGGCGGAGCATACTTTAAGTCCACAAACAGCAACATCAGGCACTACCAAAATCGTACGGAGCTACGAACATCGCACTCCGACAAGTCATACACCAGAAACCCCTACGATTATTATAACACCAGCACAAGAAAGCCCATCATGGTCGCCATTGAATATGAATAGCGCTTCTCCCAGTCGACGTCCACGTGCTGCGTCAAGTATCTACTCTCAGAGTCCTCAAAATGCTATGGGAATATACACCGACCACAATGCACCCCCTGTACCCGAGATGCCAGCTTCCGTCCTCGAGGAGGAGCGGCAAAGGATTGCTGCCCAGAGAAGCTACTTTTCACCCGACTCAGAAGATGGCACAGCCTGGGGAGATGAAGAATCAGAACATGCCTCACCCTCTAAGTCTCGCGTTGTTTCCACATGCACGGTTTTCGAAGAAGATGAGAGTCCAGTAGTTGCAAGAGCAGGACGCGCTCTCTCGATATCTGCAAAGTCAGCAAAGCATGCTAGTATTAGCACAGTAGCTACTCGTCGGCGCTCCAGGGGCTGGTGGAACTACATTACCACTCCCTTTTTGACCCGGTCTAATACTGTAGCAATAAATGGTGTCTTTGAGGATCAACAACCTTCTACACTTCCGAATTTGGCTTTAGCAGCTGCCAAGGCACAAGAGACAGAAAGAGATGGAGCATCATGGGAAAAGCCGTTCTCCCCGCTTACGCCAGAAACAACAACTACTGAAAGGCCGGGATCATGGTGGCATTCGACTTCAAAGGACGAGCAAGCGAAAGATACCAAATCTATGGAAACATCTCCAGTCCTTCAGGAATCAAGACACAAGCCTCAACCATCGAGTGCGACTGTTCCTTTTGTCTTATCAGAAGTCGCCGGGATTGAAGGACCGACCATGTCCACCACTGCTTCTGATAGGACGGAATCTCAATCCAACCGTAGCATGACTGGAACATCAATAGCCAGGAGTGCTTCTGGGCTCAGTTCGACTGACCGAGAAGTGCCTCTGTTGTCTGACGCTCCAAATACCCGAGGTCTCCAAAGCAACAACCCATACGTGCAGCCTCGCCTGGATGACCTAAACAACTCACCGAACCATATCCAGTCAGCCACTCGGCTGGTCATACAGCCTGTTCGAGCTGCAGTTGCCCAAGCACCTTCTAGATCACAGCAATCGCCAGGAGATGCACCACCTCCGCCGTACTCACCATCTCCCTCCCGTATTCCTCGATATCGGGCTGTGCTCCCTCCTGGGCACCCTTCAAATCTTCAGTATCCTGTCTCACCTGGGCCGCTATCACCTGGTATGCAACAGGCTATGTCAGGAGGAGCTGGTATTCCGATGTCCACTGTGCCACTGACTGCACCATCACGAAGACCAATCAATCTGAATTCAGGATACCCCGCCGAACTATCTGCTAGGGAACCTGCACTGCCATTTACCACCGAGTTTCCCCAGCCACCCTCCAAGAAAGCCCAAAAAGCCGAAGCAAAGCGTAGGCGACATGAGAAAGAAGATGCTATTGCGCGCAGAGCTGGTGGTTGGTGGAGAGGTCGTGGCTGCATACCTAAGAGGGGATGCTATGGTCGCAGTGGTGCTGAGGGTCGCAAGAGACGTCGATGGTACATTGGTCTGATTACCAGCTTTCTTTCAATGATGATTCTTGTCATTGTTCTCGCTACGACTCTTCACAGGAAGTCAAACAATATCATTGGACCCTCTCAATGGTTGAATCTCACTGGGTTTCCACCTATCTATACTGGCCTTTCAACAGTAGCTGGCCCAATCAATATTGTCACCAATACTGGTTGTGTTTTTCCAGCAACACAATGGAGCTGCGATTTGCCGAAAGAATTGCAAGCGTCCGTTTCTCCAAACCAGCCGAGCCAACCAAACTTTTTACTCGAAATACAGTGGGATAACAGTAGCTCTACGAATGCCACATTTTCCAATGTGACGGGTAACCCACGTTTGGGTACTCGCGCTGGAAATCCTGTGTCGGCAGGACAATTCATCAAGAAGATGCTGTTCAGAGCTCGACAAATAGTCACCTTTGCGCCTAATCCAGCTCCTCCTTCGTACGCCGAGGAGTTCTTCTTAGGCAATACCACTGATGGGATTGTCTCTGCGAACAAGGCTGGGGAGCCCACTCCTTTCTACATCTCATTCCTTCAGCCCACAAACTCTTCATCGAACACCAAGCGGCAGGTCTTAGAACGAGACTCCACAGATCCATTCCCAAACGTCACAGATTTCATACCTGCGCCCAGTCTCAACAAGGACGGCACCGCAGCACCAGCAAACCTCCTACCATTCCCTGCTCAGCAGCCAATCAGACTTTACGACCGCGGACTTCCCACAGAACATTATGGATTCTACACATACTTTGACCGATCCATCTTCCTCAAGTCGATTACCCAACTCAACAGCACCAACTCCGCAGACGGCGAAGTCCCCGATGACGAGAGTGGCGGTGCTACAGAAGCAGAAGCAGCATTCAGATGTACCTGGGCCCAAACCCGCTTCCTGGTCCAGATGTGGACACGCATGAATTCCACTGCTCAACTCAACAACGGTACTGGCGTCACATCCTCATCGCCAGGAACAGACTTTGTTCAGCCAGGCTCGTTCCCGTATCCTATTACGATTACGACGGATCGTCACGGAGGTGATCCAGCGCTGAAAATGCTGTATTGCTATGAGATGAACGATCGTGAGGGTATTGTGGCGAGCAGTGGACAGATAAACGCGGAGAACAGGGGATTTGGGGGAACGATCATTAATCCAGCGCCGAGTGTTTTCTCGAATACAAGTGATCCGGCGTTGGGTGGGTTTGATGGGGGGACAGGGGGTTGTAGTTGTCAGTGGAGTAACTTTCAGAAGGTTACGAATACTTAGAAGATGGATGAATGGTGGGAAGAGGGTCGAGATACCGACAGGAGAAGGCGAGGTGAAAGCATAGGATAGGGGGGTCATTTGCATACATTCATTGCGTGGAAGTTTTGTATTTGCATTTACAGCAAAAAGGAAAAATACTTAGATTAGTAAAGACTTAATATTGAGCACTCTGTACAGTACCATCACCCCCTATGAAACTATGAAACAGTGAATAATGAAAAGGAGAGTTCGTTTCCTTGCCCCCTGAATATCCATCCCTTGTCCCTGCCTAGCGCGCGGCTCTATCCGTAGCGACCTTCCCTGAACCTCCATCTACTTTTTGCCATCCACCATTTGTTTACAACAGTCTTAGCGGATAGATTGACTCCATTCTTTGTGCGGCCGGCCCATCATATTCCCTGATTATCCTTGGGCTTCGCTCACCCATCGACCTATTCTCCTTGCCTTACGACTTGCGACCGATCCACGAATTTACCCGGCGACCAACCGAACATCAGCATTCGACGATGCCGTCCATAGCACAAGCGCCGCCCTCTCCACCCCTCAACGCGCGGAAGCGACGGCGCGACGATGGTTATGATGAGATGGACGCGAGTGTTATGAGTGTCGAAAGGCAGATCGAGATGAAGCTCGCTGCTAGGTGCGCCTCCTTTCCCTCCCCCAGGCCCCCTTTTCAACCTCACAGCTGACGAAGTGCGAAAGCAGTCCACATATGTCGCACCACCAAACTACAACGCTCCTTGATGCCGATAAGATCTGCCAGAATGCCAGCGAAAGGAAACATCTGCTACCTCGATGTCGACGAGACGGACCGAAAAGGCAGCGTCCCAGGCTAGAAGACGTGGAAACCAGATTCGAATACAGGACTAAGGAAGCGGAAGGGAGAGATCCGGCAAAGATCGATCTAAGTCCCTGCCATATCTGCCATCGGAAGCCTAGTGAACGGAAAGAGCTGGATGGTTATGCGAATTGTGAGGGGTGTGGGAGGAGGACGTGCTATGTTTGTATACGGCAGTGTGAGGGGTTGGGTTTGGAAAGAGAGAGGGACAGGTATTTTGGGAGCCAGGAGATGTTTGGTGTGGATGGGGGTTTTGACTTGCCGTTGAGTTGGCATGGGGATGAGATGTGTTTGGAAAGGGGCAGGATGGAGGGAAGAGATCGTGGCTATCATGCTCACGTTGATGAGAAGCTTTTGGGTGTGGGTCCTTGGGAGAGGGAATGCATACTGGAACATAGAGGAAAGGTGTGCAGCCGGTGTTGTGTTGAGAGGGGCTCGGAAGGTGAGGTTTGGTGCTTGGGATGCTTGAGGGCTGAGGAGGGGGATTGATGAAACAAGTCGTGCGATTATTGTTACAATTTGGTACGAAGCAAAGCGACGTCCCTGGACGGCACTGTGATAGGAGAGACAATAGAGAGGAAGCAGACTGGTCTGATCGTCCTCTGCGGTAGTACCCATTGATGCCATTGCATATTCTTGGAAAGCTTCATGAGCGAATGGATTAGGCTCCCTATATTCCGGGAAGGCCGGAAGCAAAACAATTACATAATGTTTTTATGATGAGCAGTCTGGAGTTCTTGTGCTTTTAGCTATCTATCTATGGTTGGGACTCATGATGATGCACTCTTTTCTGGATGAATGGTAAGTGATGAATTTTCTTGAAAGTCATTTAGTCTGATTTTTGCTATCGTGAATACACGAGCTGAGGCTCTCATCCACAGAACCCTCACACCAACTGTTCCGCTCTCAAGCCCTCGATAGCAACTGCCTCAGCCATCTCCTCCGCCGGCATATTAACAACCATCAAATACAACACACTCTCATGCAACTTCGGTCTCGCCGTCCCAATCAAGCCCTGCCTCTGCTTAAAATTCCCAGTCACATTTGCGTCTCCTCTCCCCAACATGCGATTCCTCCTCTGTCTCCTCTCCTGCCGTCCCAAATAGCCTCCACTCAACACAGCAATCAAGCCCCCGAATTAGCAGCATGATTCGGATCCGCCAACCTACTCAAAAACTCCTTCTCCATCCCAGTCCCTACTGCGAGTGTTGAGTCGGGGTTTTCAGAAGCAAATTTTGCTTGGCTTTTCCGATCTTCGTAATCGGCGATAAAATGGTTGGCGCGCTTGAAGGCGTTGGCTCTTTTATTCGTCGGAGGCGGATTCTAGGGCGGGGAAGATTAGGAGGAGGTGGGCATTGTGTTTGTCCCATTGTTTTGCCGGATGAGGGCTTTGAAACGGCTTCCCCCACCGCCTTGGAGAGTGTGGACGGATTGCACGATGTTAGTGTTTGGATCGACGGCCTCTTCAATTGCATGGGGTGGAAGAGGAGGTTCCCAGGTCATTATCATGGCGTAGAAGCGGTGGATTTGAAGAGGGCACCATTTATCCCGTCAAGGTATTTGGTCTGTCTTTGTTTGAGATGGATTATCTTGAGGGGGCTTGGTGAGGGGAGAGGGAAAGGGATTGGAGAACGCATTGGTTCGTCATATAGAGCTTTCGCCCAACTTCTATACTTATGGATGACGAATGCCGTAGCATGCACGATGGCACTTGGAGCCACAGCAACTTTCTTAGCCATAAGACTCACCGCCACTGCCAAGTTAAAATCATAGAAATACGGCGATGCCTTACTCGATTTCTCGAACCCGTCCGAAAATCCGTGAAAGTCTTCTCGTCGATACCGTAATCTTTCAGCGCAGGAGCATAAGTTTGCACAAAACCGCGGTGTTTGAAACCTGGTCTGCGTTGTGGGATGATAACGGGTGCGGAGAGTTTGTGAGCGACAGTTCCATAAGCTGGTGGGTGATGATCACGCATAAATTCTTGGATGAGGGCATCCATGCTCTCAGGTACGGCGGCGTTTGGAGGCCGCGCTTGTAGCTGGGGAGTTCGGCAGCTGTCTCGTCGCACACCCAGTCGCCTTCGTTGAAATCATCGTAACTTTCATATCCAGATCCACTACCGCTCCGCCTTCGTGAACTACTAGCTTCGACTTTTGGGACGGCGAGTGTGGAAGATGGATCTTTGGATTCTGAGAAGACTGATCCTTGGGGTGCTTGTGGAAACTCGATATTGGTGGGTTGGGACGCCTCAGTTGCTGCTGCTTTCTTGGCTTTATGGTTTGCTACTGATTCTGTGCTGAGGCCTATTACGCTACCGATGCCTTTTGCTAGAGGACCCATTTTGAGATTTGGCAGGGGATGAAGTCCTCTTGACCTTGACAATGGAGCTTGGAAATGAAGGGCAAGGGAAATTGAGCGAGATTTGGAGATGCTTTGACAACGGAGGGAGATACATTGGGGGCACATACTTATATGCTCCAGTGTACGTAGGTGGCAGTACCTATTTTGGCGGCAAGATTGAAAGCTACCTCACAAACCGCCCTGGGACTGGACTATCAGGAGGATACTCGCTAACCGTGCGGCCATTCCAATCGAGGAAACTGCGCGGCCCATCTATAATTCCTCTTGGGAAGGAACCACCCTTCCCCCATCTTTCGAAATTCACTCTGCATCGACGAGACGACGACAAACCATCTCACCATCGTTCGCTACAAGTGTACGTACACACTGACGTTACTTCCCCTGCCATCTTGAAGATCGGCGGGGATCGTAGCCCTCAATTTTCTTAGCGTCGAATTAAGCTTTGACGCCAACTTCTTGACAGGACAGGCGACGTGGTTGAGAGGTTTACTTCCCGTTTCTTTGGAGTCCAAAATGAATAGACTTTTGTGATTGTTCTTTAGTTGGAATGCAAGATTCACTTTTCAAGAGAGGAGCATAGACATCGCTAACCTTACTCAAGCTCTCGACAATCCTCTATTCAAAGTTTGCTACCGCCAGGTCCACCTCCTTGAGCAAGATTGATAGAGCTGCCAATATCAACGCTTGGCGTTCATTCGGTCGGATTGCTATGAAAAATCGCTTTTCTTGTTCGCTCCTCGGGAAGTCTCAGGCAAGGACTCTGGGTAATGACAAGCTCTTTGGCTCCATATTTCTTAGAACTCTCACTTCGGATCACACATGGCGATCATCTCCAGTCGGTTCCTTCTCCCTTTATCTTCATTGTAGCAAGAGTCGAGCAGATTCTGGTGAACGGAAGTGAGGTGTCGTGCCGAAAACGATCCTCCGACTTCAGATATATTCAAAGTATTGATCCCAAGCCTGAAAAGAACTTTCTACCAATTTTTACAAGAATCGCTGTTGTCCCTTGATCCTGCTTACGACTCCTTTGTCTCGAAAGCTTCAGGCAGTAGCAGCTCGCTAGAATTCATATTTAATACATCTCCTTTCAAACATGTCCTCATTCATATACTTGCACTTACAGCTTCAGAAAACATGGCCAAATTTCAGGACCTACCAACGGAGATTCGTCTAATGATTTGGCGCTATCTCGTCGATCAACGAATCGCGACTGTCGACCACAACAGTCGACCTCTGTGAGGAAATATCAAGCACCGCAGAAGATTTGTTCGAGAGAGCTTTTTCATCCCCCTTCCCATCTGTCAGGAGTCTCGGCAGCTGGCGCTCCCAAAATACGATGCATCATTCTTTTAGGTGCCTCCACCAGCTTGGTCCTAAACTGGAAGTCGAAAGTACGCAGACCTAGAGGCAATCTGTCAGTATGTTGCCGTACCTGATTAGAGAGGAAGCCGAGACGAGATGGTGCAGAGACTTACGAATTATGTCAACTCTCAACAAGAGATGGGTTGAAGTACCTTCAAGCATCTCACGAATTTCGATCGTAGCCACGACACAATATTGCTGAGATTCCTCCCTGGATTTCGGTATCGGGACTTCCAAAACCTGGCCCACAGAAATCAAAATTATGCAAATTGGCCTTGCATTTGATAGACTCCAATGCCCACACCAACTCGTTCCTCCTCACCCACAATTAATGTTCGGTAATATGGTTCTGCACAGCGGCAATATCGAGCTGGATCTTCGATTTTGGAGCCTGTCAGAGCTCCAGCAGCTGAATCTGCTAGTACATGAGAACAACTAAAGAGTGGCGGATAGAGCAAGACAAGAAGGGCCAACTGGGAGCGGGCGAGCTGGCGTTCTCACTAGACGAACCTAAGAAAGACGATAAATTCAAAGATGACTTATGTGGAGTATGATTCTTGGAAAGGAAAGAAGGGAAGAACCTGTGGTAACTAGCCGCAGAATGGTCACCAGCCTTTTGACATTTGGGAGCATCACAACAGAGAGATCTGCAAAGAGGCCGACAGAGCAGTTGGAGCATGGCCCGATCATATTGCTTTTCTACGTCTCTATAGGCCTGGTGTTGGCCTTGTTGAGTGGAAACCGGTGAAGGGCGGTGACGGTAAGACTTTCTTGGATCTTGAACACCTCGACTGCTCTTTGAGCTTTGAGCAGCCACTGATTTTTACCTTGGATTGGAATCATTGCGTACATACAGGGGAACAACATGGAAATATCAGAAGAGAAAGGAGTTATGCATTCATAGACTACAAGCAAATACCAGAATGAATAAACCATTTCCCTGTCAATTTCCGGGTCCTGCAGCCGGCGGAGTAACATTTTCCCCGCATAAGATCCCCAAACGCGCAGCCGTGTAACACAAGGCTGTGTCAAAAGCCCACGACCATGATAACTCAGTCATTTCTTTCCCATTTCTAGAGAACGAGAAAGTAATCCCTATCATAAGTCCCACGTGCTCCGAATTTCAAGTCTAAGCCCCATCATAATGTGGTTCCTCAGTCAACTCAAAAGTGTCCCTTCTGCTCTCCAGGGAAACTTTTCACAGCAGCGACGAAGATACCGCACTTCACTCTGAACAGGTAATCTAGATGAAGCGGTGATAACCGGAAAAGCAAAATAACGATAATGATAAAAAGATAAATTCTTACATTGCAATACAAGACGACTTCTCCGCCTACCCAGATCCAAAGTCCTTCACAGAACTAATCCTCACCAAATCCTCCCATGCCACCTCCTCTCAACCTCAGGTCCAAACTCAAAACCCCTCATCGCACTCACTATCAACCACCGGCCCTTCCACTACCCAGCCGTAACCCATTGAATGTATCCCCTTTTCTTTACCTCACTGTGACTACTACGTTAATATTGAATCCTACCCCCATCACCATGCCCTAATATGAAAGTAATTAAGATAGAAAAAACAACTAAAACATGAACATTACAAATAGCCTAACCAAAAACACTGGTCCAAGAAGGCGTATAAGTATTAGAAGTGTCGAAAGCAAAACAATACCAACACAAGGTAGCGACAACAGTAGTGATAAAAAATGCCAGAGCCAAGCATGCGCCAGAGTCAATACTCAGAAGTCCCTCCGCACCTCTTGGGTATATCACCAGTAGATTTTGACCAAACATCACGAAACGCCGACTTAGAAGACGGATAAAGAACAAGAATATGATAATAACTATGCTAGAAATAATGAATACATATGGTGATGTATATGAGATTCGTCCGTACATATAAGCATTTGTTGCAGTGTTGACGAGCATTAGATAAAATAAACCCAGCAGAACGTTAGTTAACTTGAGTTCTTTGATTCGAAGTCGGAATACGAAAAATATCATAAATATTCCGAACCATATGACAAGGGTTACGAGGAATATATAACCCGGGGTCGTGTACCTGTAAGACCATTGCGGAGACTGCCAGACGAAATTGAGCTTGGTGGTGTAGTCTCTTGGGTAGAGCGGATCCACAGATACATGATATGGTAAAAGATTGGCTGAAAAATCCTCTCGATGAATGTGGGAAATATCGTCGTATTAGTTGCGGAGGATTTAAGGTACTGATATCGTAGTTCCTGCAAAGGAAAGGCGTTTGTTTTCCGTAAGATCATCCTGAAAACGTTATTCATGATCACCACATGGACAATCAATGCTGTAAGCGCTAGGAATCTTTCTACTGCATCGACGCGTCTGTGGAGGCGCTTATAGATCGATGAGCGAGTTGTCTGTTCATACCCCGACCAGGATATTCGTCTGGTGCTCGATATGGTGAATAGGGATTGATTTGCGGTTGCAAAGATGATGAGAGTCTCGTTCATTATCCATGATGCTAGGAATATCACGCCCCAGCCCTGAACCCATGCCACACCACTCATGGACATAAGTTTAAAAGCTGACGGAGAGGTCCCGAGGAAAAACCATAGCCACCGTAGACAAGTCATTTTCTCAATGGCTTGGACTCCTTCAGTCTCGTTATCCTCTAAAGCCAGGTCCGGTACGGTCGAATCAGACATTGGAGGACCTCTCTCATTGAAACGCTCGTGTAGAATGATACCCAAAGATTCCGCTAGTGATAACCGATGAAAGCAGGAGTTTATAATAAACCACAATATAATCGAAAGCATGTCAGCTAAACAGACCAGTGGTGAGCATCGTAGGTAGGTTCGATAACGACTTGGGAGGCCACAAATGCGGCCACCCGGCTGGGACATTGTGTTGATCGCGAGGGAGACGAGAGTCCAAAAAATAGTCTGCCATGATACTTGAGATGTTGAGGGTGCTAGTGCTACAGATACATTAGAAATTTGTGAAGATGTCGAGAATAAAGAGACTTGCTGCCAACTGGAGTGGTTGATGCATTCATTGCAGCTTGATTGACTGTGTGAAATATGGCAAGGGGACAGGAGACGCTGTTAGATACGCAAACTGTGAATGGTGATTAGAGAAAGCTATATATGAACGACATACTACCCCCCCTCTCTTAAATAAACCGTAAATCCCTGCCCATACAAATCGTCGTTGCACTGACGATTTCCAGAAGAAGCTATCTACTTGATTGGCTATAAACCCCTTTGTCTGCGCAGGAATTAAGGGGGATACAGTAGTACTTACAAGCTAGTCTAAACCCCTTGTAGAAAACTGATGCTAGAGTTTATTCAAAAGGGGGGGGTATTGGGGGGGGAAGAGTAGACCGACTGCAGGTCACCAAATGTTCAATGTTATTCATGAAACTAAGCTTTTACGCAAAAGCCCAATGGTAGTTGACAAGAGGCACACGTGGCAGTAGTTTTTCACGGCGAATCAGCGCCGCCAAAAGGCAACCAATCAGCGCACAAAGCTTAGATGTTAAGCTATTTGACACACGGTTACGACACGTGACCGGACTTCTCACAACCAACCAAAAATAGCCAATCAGCGCAAACCTTGGCAGAGGGCCGTTAAGCTGGCCGACGCCACATTTTTCGAACTCTAGCCTCCTGCCGGCGGGATAGTTTTCCCTTTCACTTCATTTCAGGGCATTCAGCCTGGTCTGTGGTCGCTAAATTAGCCTCATCCCAATTGACTTCGAATCCATGGCGAGGAGACACGGGTACACAGCACGGGATGATGGTACGAAACCTGAATCCCTGGTTTTCTGCTCCGCCATGATACCGAGGTGTGCTGTGCCTCACGTAGCAGTGTACGATCCTACTCCTCCGATCCTTCGAGATATGAGGCATCTGTCTCTTCCCGTTTTTCGCTCCATCTCTTTGATTCTGTTTTTTTTTTTCTCGTCATTTGTGTGTGGCCCTCAAGGACGTCTGAGATTGTGCTATCAAAATGTTGGCTGTACCCCTGACCACCACTTATATGCCCGCGCCAACTTGTACATTGGATGTATATACTGCGGGAATTTATTACAGCATTGGAGGACCATCACCAAGTGTATGCTTTCCATCAGGATGGGAGTCAACTTCTCAGTATTTCTCGCCAGGACTCTGTCCGACCGGGTACACACAAGCATGCGCGACTGCCGTCACTGCCGGCACAGTAACGGAAACGCAGGCAACATGTTGTCCAACGTAGGTCTTTCTGATCCAATTGCGGGTTTATGGGACATTCAAAACCCAGTCCGACTGCTGAGCTGACTGAACGCAGAGGATACGCTTGTTACACACCACCTATATTCAACTTTCCTGGTCAAGCCTGTGCTTCCCTAATTCTCTCCGAGTCGACGACCACTGTCACCAATGCCTCTAATAACCAACCGATGTTGGCAACCTTCCATCCCTCGACAGAGGCCGTAAATGGATATGGTGTCTCGATCCGATATCAAAGTACCGACTTCGTCTCTACATCTGGATCCAGTTCTAGCACATCCTCACCAGCATCTCCGACGGCACCTTCAACAATCCCCATATCATCAAGTAGCTCATCGGCATCTCCAACAGCCTCGGATTTGTCTGGCCTCTCCACGGGAGCGAAAGCTGGAATTGGTGTTGGAGCTGCTGTGGTAGGGTTGGCCGTTTTGATTGGTGTCGCTATGCTTTTCCTGGCTCGACGCCGCAAGGCGCGCCCGTCAGGAGCATCGAAGCAGGAAATTGATGGAACCGGTGTAGGACAATCGCACCCATATGAAGCACCGGGAGAAGTGCCGATGACACAGAAGAAGACGTATGAGATTTATACCCCGCCAGCAGAACTGGGAGGTGGTGACGTGAGGCGGTAGTGACAGTATTAGAAGGAATTGCAATGAAACGGGGCCCGAGAAAGACCACAGGAAGTGATAGATTTGATACCCTGCATAGCGGTTTTTTGCTTTCTTTCGAGAGGCTGACGTCTCCTGTACCTATACCTGACTACGTAATGAATCGAATAACATCCAGATTGGCGGCCGGTACTGACGTGTCAGCTAAAGATGACAGTCGCCATGGTCAAGTTGACCTGGATAGAAGAGAATACCTGATTCGAGGAGTCCCACTACTAGGAGGAGCTCTGCCGTTAATGGGTGAGGTTGAAAGATCCCATCAAATTCGTCGCGTTGAAGACTGTTTCCATACCCTTACTCGCATGGAAGAAAGATATTTTCCTTTCTTCCAGGTTACACAATCTCAAAATCCGCGGCATCGCGGTCAAGCTCAAAAGCTTAGCCATCTATCATTTCATGCAGATAGCACTCCCCAAGCAATTGATACATCTTCCGATGCCCTTCATGTAAATTCTCAGCAATTCCCTCAGAACAAAAGGTACCTGCACATCGAACATACGCAGATGATATCCCCACACTTCGTTCCTAGTGGAACCATACCAATATACCCGCCCTCCGTTACGCAAAATCTACGTGGCCAGAAAGTATTCCCACAAAGGAAACCCGCCTTAAAGATCCCTCCCGAAATCTTTCAAAGCGGCATGGTCATGAATTTGATTCCGAACCTTGCTTTCGACTGCCACATCGACATCTGATGGTGAAGTTCCATACTCCACAACGTCGTTGAACACCCCACGATAGCTTCAAAGCGATTTAAGCTTTCAACAAACCGGGCCGGAGCAGGTCTCTCATCCATCGTTTGGGTCTCCGATAAGTGCTCGACAAAAGGCTTCTGATAGAGTTCTCTCGTTTGGGTAACGGTTTACTGCGTTCTTGTGCACAATTCTTCGCGTCTCCTTATTCCAATCTACCATCCTTCCTCTTGATTCCATACGATGATGGATTCCTCTTGGATCATCTGCTGCTTCCAGAACAGAGCTGCAAGCTTGGACGGCACCAACGATTTGGCCTCGGATTTTGAGAATTCGTTCATTGGAGCCTTGGGAAATTTGAGGCTCTCGTTGTATAGCAGCACGGCATCGTATTTATTTTTCTGCAACAAATGAATGCGCTATGGTGGTCGAGTCTCTGGAACAGTCCAACCCACGACCCAGGAACGGACGTGAGTTCGTGTTGGTTCCAGCCAATGCCTGCTAGGTGGAGCACCTCAGGAAGCCGGCCTTGCTTTCGAAAGTAATCAGCAATCTCAAATAGGATGTTGTACGCTGGTCTGGTGTAGTCGATCAGGTCTCTCAGCGCGGCCGCACTTGTCATCAGTCTCAAGAGGGAGAAAAATTTGTCTCGTGGCAGTGCGAAGTATATCGTAGAGGTGAATAGACATGCCATTTTGCAAAGCTTCTCTGAAGGCCCACATGTAACGCCCTGGCCTTGACACAGTTAGAATTGGCCTATTGACAAGCACCTCAGCTGAGAACTGAAAAGCACAGCTAACCAGGAATCTCCATTAATCCCGCTGATGTCTGGAATTTGTATTAGATATTCCAACTTCATAGAATATCCACCATACAGTACAGAGACAGAGCCGCAGCACCACTTCTTGAACCACCCGAACTTGCTCGAACCACGGATGATGCATTAACTCGAGAAGTCCATCAAGCCAAGCACTTAGAAATTCATCGCATTCTCACCGCTTGTAGAATGTGTATAAATGCTGGGTTATGTACTCTTCTGTTGCAAATCCCTGGAGAAGGAGCCCATTCAGCAACGAATTTGCAAGCCAAGCCCGGCCCCCGCCTTGAGGACTTTCTCCTGGGCAAACAACAACATGTGGCGCCTTTTCATAGATTTCTCGTATCATGCGTATTTGGTCTTCTTTCTCTTCATTGTCGTTAGGGTTTTGATTGATACAGATTGTGTCTATCCAGACGAAATTGGACGGGGGGCATTAGCTACGCCGCCAAAGAATGCTGTGTACATTCTCCGCGACACAGAATTGCCGGTCGTTGAGAACGATGGGGTGAGTTCCCTGTTTGTAGTCATCCACGCGTAAGAGATCGCTTCATATGGCTCAGGATCCTCCAATCTGCAAGGGACGAGCTCGGCTTCAATGTCTAGGAAAGGAATCTTCCTTTGAGACGAAGCAGACGGAATTCCTGTTGTACAGACTGTAGAGGAGGATATTCAAACTTTTGGCGTTCGTTGAATGGAGGTCGTCCCAGGAACCGGAGGCTAGCCCTTTTCAGATATCTTCGTATAAGTCGCATCTCAGCGAATTTGGCAATGCAGTTGTGTAAAGATATTGACCGCATTGATCCTCCGAAGCACAAGTCTGGCGACCCGGGTATTGCAAAGTTGAGCGGCTTCATTAGCCCAGGGAAAAAGGATTTGTAATATACTATGTTACTGGCTGGGAGAATATTTCACAGCGATTGACAGTGAACAAATAGTGCACATGATAACTGGACGGACCAATGGAATATATCAGCAGATGAAGTGTGCAATCGTAATTGCCAGTAAAGACGCAAGAAAACCGTACAAGCCCGTCAAGGTATTCTTCAAATGGACAGACAATTCACGGCTGAGAATGTAAGGGGTGATGATACCGTTGAAGATCCTCTCGGTGTGCACTAGCCTATAGCACCGAACCAAAGAAGGCCAGTCCAGTATCCTTCCGGCATAAGAGCTCCATTGCTATAGCCTGAATAATGCCCGTCCATACTTTCCTGCCCCAATATTCGAAGGAGGACCGCTTCGGTTTCAGCTGAAGCTGGGCTTGAATATCCAGGATTATATCCTGCCTAACGAAGTTCATAGAACGCCGAAACGCGATACAAGGATGAGAAGGAAGGATCGGGATGTTGTCAAGGTGAGGTTTTATCCTTTGGCTGCAGCTGAGAATATCGAAATCTTGGTTCAGCCTCCACCAGTTGAAACCCACACAACGTCGTGATCAGAGTATGAACCACTCAATTTCATCTCAATGATTAGCATTGGAAGTTCAAAACCAAGACAACCGTGGCAAATGCCATCCTTCGTCACTAGAAAGAAAAAGAAAATTGACATCCGACTCTGCAAGGTATGAAAGCTCTCACCACAAGGGCAAAAGCACGCTGTGGCAGTTACCCCTACAGGGTAAGGGTCCAGAAAGGGGGTCGGCATCTATGCCGACTGGGTTAGATAACTGTTCCATCCCAGCACAACAGATTTCTTCGCCATAGAAGGAGACATGATAACTGGAAAACATCGCCCCGGAGTCTTCTCAATCGTTGAAGATTGAATGTAAAAGGGGGGAGGATCAAGCCCACGCCGGTCTCGGCTAGCGACGTCATCTCCAGGGTTGAGAAATTTATTGTACTTCGTCGTGACAAAGATTCGATTTGAGGAAGAGCAGTCCTCTACCAAAATCAATCTTACTCTTCTTAAAAGCCTCTATCTACAGCTTAGGGATCTTTCTATATATCACTCAAGGAGGTTCTCGTCTCCAAAATGCGTCCCTCACTATTATCCCGAAACCAACAAGTCTACCGCACCTACGAAACTTCCACACGTCGAGCCTTCACGACTGCCCCTCAAAGATCCTCTCCTTCCCTCGCACCAATCTGCCAAATATGCAGTAGAACCCCTCGTCGACGTCCAAACCCAACCAAACCTCAAAGACGCTGGGAATCTCAAACCTCCAGCGCCACCTCCCAATCCTCCTCCCCTGAAACCATAAATTCGAATGCAATACCACAAACACACTACGAATTCTTCCCCAAAACGCTGCCCTTGGGTCCTCCCCCTTCAGGACCTTTCCACATAGACTCTCGCAAACTCCGCAAAGAATTCCTACAACTCCAGGCCGTCGCACATCCCGACCGGCATCCCTCTCATCTCAAGAACCGCGCCGAAGCTACGTCCGCACGAATAAACGAGGCGTACAAAACCCTCCAAAACCCATTATTACGAACGCAATATTTACTCAGTTTAAGGGGGATTGATGTTGCGGAAGATGAGACGGCTAAAGTGGAGGATCCGGAGTTGTTGATGGAGGTGCTGGAAACGAGGGAGGAGATTGAGAATGCGAGGGAAGAAGAGGAGTTGGAGGAATTAAAGAGGGTTAATGACGAGCGGATTGAGGAGAGTGAGGGGGTGCTTGATAAGGCGTTTAGGGAGGATGATATGGAGGCTGCGAAGGGGGAGGCGGTTAGGTTGAGGTATTGGGTTAATATTAAGGAGAGTTTGGATGGGTGGGAGAAGGGGAAGCCGGTTATTCTTGTACATTAAGGATGGCATGAGAATATGGGGTGGATTAGGGATGAAGAATGAGTGTCATGAATATTGGTGCTCAGCTCATGTTGAGAAGATATGAAGGCAAGGAACGATCGAGACATTTTGTCTAAAGCTCCGCTCAGAGATACCCACTATAGAATATCTTGGGAGAATTCCCCCTTTTGTTTCAGACCAAGACCAAACCCTCTCTCGCCCGTAACTCCGTGGTATTCGCTGTATGACAAGTCCCCCAAAAGCACCTCAAATCGCCTAACTCCAGTATGCCCATCCGCAAACGCCAATCAGCAGCCAGCTCTCTCCCAGAGATCATCCATATGGCGTCATGTAGTTCGCAAGGTTTGTACCCGGCGTTGGACCGTGAAAAGTCATGTCGATCGAAGAAGCTGCATGACTATCTTCGTAAGAGGAGCCATTCGAAGCAGCTTGACCATTGAAACTCATAATAGCAGATGCCATATCCGTCGGAGGATAAGGGCTCTTGTAAGGACTCTCATACATCGCGGTTGGCAAAGAAGACAACGCACTGGCAGCAACCTCCCTCGAGTTATCCTCCACCATAACCTTGCCCTCCGGATTCGTAGTAAAGAGCTTTGACTTCTTATATAGCTTGTTCGAGATCTTATGTGGGATACCGTTCTTCTTCAACAATCTCGAGACCGTAGCCTGGCAAACTCTCACTCCGAACTCATCAAACAGGTAATCCGAGATGGCGCTCTGATCAAGCTCTGGGCGTTTGGCAAGAAGGTTTCTGATGGACTCAGCCATGCGATCTTGATCTGCCAACGGTTTGCGGCCGGCTTTCTTCCTGTCATCTACGCCTGTTCGCTGGTGTTTCTCGACTCGTCGCCGGATGTAGCAGACGGATTGGTAGGTGCAGTTGAAGATGCCCGCGATGGCGTGCAAGTCTGGGTGTCGTCCTGCTTTTTGGGCGGTGAGGATTGCAAGCTCAATCGCCGCAACCGTGTCTTTCTCGAGAGTTTTGGCCATGACCTGGCATCGTAATTAGTAAATAACTACATGGTATGTGTCTTGCAACTTACTCTGGTTGTTCAAGTGAGGTTGGTGATTGAAAGGTGATTCTGAATACGAAGCCCGTGGAATCGGCCCGCAAGGTTTGGTGTCCGTGTTCCGACATGGAAAATGACGATGTTGGGGAAGGAAACTTTGCGGTTTCTATCTTTAACAAGACAAAATCACGACCGTGTTCGCCAATGACTTCGCCCACACTTCACTCGAATCCCAGATTTTACTAGAAAATGGTTTCTCTGTTCTTATAGTCTGCTGCTTTCTCATCCGCGAGCCTTCGGGCTTCGCATCTATTACTTTGATTTCGATTTGAAATCGTCAGCTTCTCTTTATGGCAACTCCCTTGCGAAGTCTTGCTTTTGCAGCAAGAAGGCCAAGTTTTTTACAGAAGAGAGTTATACAAGACAGTAGCAGATCTGCTATTACTATCTTTTCATCTCATACTCGCCAACAATCCTCATTTTCCCACCTCGCCTCCTCGAGAACCCTTCAACGATCTATTGCATCCTTTACTCAACCACCTTCCAGATCTTTTCACACCTCACCTACTGCACGAGCAACTTCAAAATTCACCTACGGAATCGCCGCCTCTTTCACAGCCAAAGACCGCCGCTACAACCCCGAGACGAACGTCTTTAACTTCAACCCCTATAACCACATCAAAGCTCGGCGGAAAGACAAGCGGACCCGTCCAGACAGTGGCCAAGATGCCTTTTTCATCAGCAGAGTTGGAGAGAGCTCTGATATTGCTCTTGGGGTGGCAGACGGAGTGGGAGGATGGATAGACTCAGGCGTCGATCCGGCAGACTTCGCTCACGGATTCTGCGATTACATGGCCCACGCCGCATACACATATCAACCGGAAACGGACGTACCTCCTTACACCGCACGGAGCTTGATGCAGCGTGGATACGAAGATATTTGCAGAGATGAGTCAGTCCCGGCAGGAGGAAGTACGGCTTGTGTGGCGATAGCGAAGGGAGATGGGACGCTGGAGGTTGCGAATTTGGGAGATTCTGGGTTCGTGCAGTTAAGATTGAATGCGATACATAATTATTCGGAACCACAGACTCACGCCTTTAATACGCCATACCAACTTTCAATCGTCCCGGAGAAGGTCTTGAAGCAGGCGGCTGCCTTTGGTGGAACTCAACTTCGCGATTTCCCGAAAGACGCAAATGTCTCCCAACATTCGTTACGACATGGCGATGTATTGGTCTTTGCAAGTGATGGTGTTTGGGACAATCTATCGAGTCAGGATATACTGCGGATCGTATCGAGGTTGATGGTTGGCGCCAGGGCCTGGGAGCATACTGAAGATGGTATTTCAGTGGGAAGCAGCTTGCACCAGTTCATATTGGCTGACGATGGCAAGAGTGGCGCGAACGAGATCCCGAGCTTGCAAAGTTTTTTAGCCGTGGGCATTACGGGAGAGGCCAAGGCGGCCAGCGTCAACACGAAGGTTGATGGGCCGTTTGCCAGGGAGGTACAGAAGTACTATCCAAACGAGCATTGGCATGGCGGCAAGGTTGACGATATTTGCGTCGTGGTGGCTATCGTTGTTGAAGAGGGCAAGTGAGCGTTTAGATTCCCTTGCGAGCATATGGCGTTGTATAGTATTGCATGGTAGGGAAACGGCTCGGGCAGCGGACTTTGTATAATGATGATCATAGATGAGGAAGCTACACCAGCAAATATATAACACTGTAATTGAAGACTAGAAGTTCAGTTGTGCCACAATGCGAGTGTGCCTAGAAATCATGGGACTGGAAGTTCATTCAGTCCACGTTTTGAATCATCACGAAATACAAAATGACTAGAACTGTGGCCTCTCAGCGAATAGATTTGGTTGACCCTACTCCCAGGCCAGTGACTGCATTCTCGTTCGCACGCTCCACAAATTTTTCACCAAACTGAAGCATCACATCTGGGGAGGCCTCCAACGTCGCCTCCTCTACTCCATTCAACGCCGTGACATCCCATCTCTTAGCCTAGCCCAAATGCTACCAACATGAACTTCCACCTCTCATCTCAAAAATGTAAAGTCATCGTCATCAATCGCATTCCACATCCCGCATGTTAACAAGCAGCCTTGAGCTTCGTCTCTCATAATCTCATTGCACTGCAGGAGCTCGAATTTAGTTTCATCTGAAAGCTGAACAGCTGTATAATGCTTCGTGGGGATGGAAGCTGAGGAAGGCTTTGTACGTGACGTTCGTGGGCTCTTGGGCTTCCTAGGATTCATGGGGGGTGTGCGGCTGCTAGGTGGTGGGTATGTGGTGTGCTTCTAATCGTGAGACTCTCGCCGTCATAATCTGCTTCTTCAGTTCGGTCTCCAAAATTGTCTTCACACCAGACAAAGTTATAGATCGCGACTATATCCCCTGTCCTTGAATTAACGGGACCTACTAAAACCGGGTTGGTGTCCGAGTCGTCCCACATGGCGGTTGGAAAGTATCCGATGAGCTTTGAGGGCCTGTTTTGAAGGGGACTTAGGATGGTCTTATGGATGAAGTGTGTGTTTATGCGGAGCGCGACCAAGGCCAGCAAGAAAACGATGTCTGAAAGACAGGAAGTTATTGGCATTGATTCAGGAGACTCAAGTAGATGCGTCTCTCAAGGAGATGCGTAGCCAAAAGTCCTTCGCCAGAGAGCCCGCTGCATCAAGAAGCTTTTGATAGCCCTGTAGTGTAGCAAGAATTTAGACACGTTTGCAAGATCGAAGGTTCATTGACTGTAGACGAGAACTGTTCAGAAGCTTCTGAGCTTGGAAAGTTGATGCAGAATCCAGTACTCAACTTAAGTTTGAACACGGATTGCAAAGTTAATAGACCAAGAGGAGTTCACAAGTCCAATCTGTTCTTACATTTCAACGACTTAGTTGTACAAGTCTGCTGGATTCTTTTACGTCCGTCATTTCTCAGCCGCTTTAGTTGCCTCAGTCTGGACCATCTCATCAACTCCAAATGCCTCATCACCTCCCACGGTCTGATCGGCTTCAACCGTCCCATCAGCCTCAATTACTATCTCTCCGCTCTTCTCCATACCTTGTCCAGCATCCTCCCCGTCATCATCCCAAATCCTCAATCTCTTCATCTCTCCTTCACTCAACTGCTCCGGCGAATAATCGTCCTCATCAATACTTTACATCACAGTCCTCATAACCTTCATCTCTCCTCTTCGCCCAGCCCCAGATACTCGTCTCAGCACACCCAGAGTATGCACAATCCATGAAGAACTTCAAAAAAGGACGTAGGTTGTCATCAAGCACCAGCTCTTGTCCTCGTCATCCCAAGCCCAAACGTGAAATCTATCACGTCTTCAGGCAACACCCGTTCCATATTATCGTTCACACGCAAGCTGTTAAAGCTCGTGAAAACTTTGTCTTCCGTCCTAGTGTCTTCGGAGTCGTCGCAGTTGTGTGTGTATGTAGCTTGTAGCAATCGTACTTGAAGAAGGCTTTGTACCTCAGTGTTCAAAAAGGATTCCGCTTGGATATGAGGCGTATTTCTTGTACATAATGTTCTCGCCTTCCTATGTGTCCCTTACCCCCATCACCGAACACCCTTGCCAAACGATACTGTGGAATTCTCTGAATTAGAAGACCTTCATAGGAGAAGAAGAGAAGAAATGAAAATGTGGCATGCTCTGGGAATTTACTTACTCGTAAGTGGCGATGACCTCTCTATCATCATCGTCTGAATCGTCTGATTCTTCCTTGGAATCCTCCTCCTTCGCAGGGTATTTCTCCTCACTATCTCTTCTCATCTTTCCCCTCAACCTCTCACCTTCCGCCTCACACAATACTCTCCCCGCCTTCTGTTCCAGCTCCAGCCCGACCCTCCTCTTCGCCTACCCCAAACATTAGAAGGAGCACAACCAGACTAACCACAATGAACCTCAAACTTCATGAACGGAAAATCGCCGTCGTCTCTCTCCTCCAAGAATGTGAATTCAGCTGCGTATTTGCCCAATTCCTCTCTCACATCCTGGTTTCTTTGCAAGGGCTCGAAGTCGGAGAACGCAGTTTCGGAGGGGAGGAGGGGATCTTCACGATCATCAACTTCCTGGCCAAATAGGAAAGTCACGCCATTGTCAGGCAAATCAATTTCCATGTGGTTATTCTTCCAATTGAGGTCGAAGTCCGAGAAGCTTGATTCGTCGTCGTCGGACATCCGCAGTCGTAAATGGCAGCATAGGGACCGTAGTTGAGGCATGCTATGGACCAGGGGGTTCTGTTGTCAGTTGGTATCTGTTTCTGGATCCTGAGATTGTTGAATGCGTATTCTTCGGAAACATCTGACTGTGAGTCTCTTTCGCAAACGAAGTCGTGGATGGCGATGGCAACCTAAGGAGGTTCAGTGTTCGAATTTTTTGTTGGGTTGGAGTTAAAGTGGTACATTCTGATTGTCAAAGCCCCGAGGCAAGTTGAGACGAAGAGTCTGAGAGTTAAAGACCTGTCAGGCGTAAGATGTTGGATAGTTTGGATGTCTTGTAGATCAAGGTTTCGACTTGCAGAAAGAAGCGAAAGCAAACAGACAGAAAGACATGCCTATGCAAGAGGAACTCAGTAACTTTCACACCTACTTAAGCGGAGGCGTCTGCTTATCCACCCAACAAAGCACTAACAACACCACCAGTGCTAATGGCTTCCAAGTTCATGCATACACTGGTACCCAAGAGATGTCCCTAGAACACGCTCTCCTCTTCGGCTTGCTCGTCTCTAAAATCCAACTTCTCCTCCCTAGTCAATCTGGAAGGCGCTGCCTCGAACTCCCCGGCAATAAACTCCCTCCTCGAAGCCCAACCCCAAATATGTGGACTACTGCATCGGTTCATCTTCCACTTCAGAAACGGTTAACAAACCTCATTTGTCACCCCACAGCCTCGAAAGTCATTGCATCTGCTAGAAGCGAACTCGCCATGGTCGAGTTTATTACGTCTAATGCGAAGTTGGAGAAGCCCTTTCCGTCTGGAGAGGCATCGCATGTGTAGGTTGCTGCGAAGAGGCCGTATACGAAGTCTGCTGTGTGCAAGTAGGGGAAAATCTTCGGTTAAGTGTACTGAATCCTGATTGTGAGACTTTCGTCGAAGCATCCGTCGAAGCTTACAAGTGTCGGGTCGCGCCTCCCAGAGGAAATCGTAGATTGCAACGACCACTTCCTCTTCCATGTTCAAGTCATTGGCCGAGTAGAAGTTGAGCTGGGGCATTGTGGCCGTGTAGGTCTTTCAGTGAGTGAAGGGCAGGAATTGGAATTGGCGATATGACTAAAGCGAAATATGGGATATTCTGGCTGTCTTATAGACCGAGCTTCCAGTTTCCGAAAGGGTGCAAAGAAAGAAGTCGAAAGGAATATCCGTGTAAGAAAACCAAGGAAAGTTCAAGTGTCCCTTAGCAAAGGCGTGCGCTCACCCACCTCATTATTTTCTGATTCCACTGGAACCACCTTCCTCCTTTCAACCGACCACAAAACATACAACAGCACAATTTGCACAATAGCAGTCATCCAAGGTCCAAAGGCCCCAAATACAAAGTTCAGAAACTTCGTCACACCATCAAGAGGACCAGTGGCCCACATGACCTTATCAATCCTCAATGCCCTCAATCCCAGACTCACTCCTAACACTAGCAACACCGTGGCTTGGACAACCAGCCCGATTACACTGAGTGATTTCACCTCCTTCAGCGCTTTGGTGTAACGGATCTGAGGGATGTATTGAATAATGCCAACAGCGAATACACAGGCCATGGTAATAACCCACGAGGAAAGCTCATCAAGGTCCCGACAGCAGAAGCCGGTGTCTCGATGTTTGGGTGTTAGGCCGGCTTGGAGAGCAGAGGTGAAGTAGAAGGCTATGAAGAGGAGAAGGAAGGGTGTTAAAAGAGCGAGGATTATGGTGGAGGATCTATCGAAGGTGGATCCGGTGAGGGGGCCGAAACGCGGGGGAAAGATGAGGAACAGCAACAATCTGCAAGGGGTATCAGTGAGTTTAGTGAAATGGTAGTGATTGAATGCTTTTAACTTGCAGTATAAGACTTCCTAACATAAGTACACCGACCTGAGAAAGAGCCAGAAGAACTCCCCATGCTTCGAAGCCGCTCAAATGTTGATCAATGCCATCGCTTTCTGGTCCGTTTGGGCCGTAGAGACCATTCGGACGACAGCACTCAATGGGGCCAGTTGAGACTGACGAGTAGTAGAGTTCCTTGGAGGCGAGAAATGTGTTGAATATAAGACTTAGGATGATGGTGAAAGGGGAGATACCGGCGGTGCTGTGGCGATATATGATGCGAATGTATTGTGGGATGTGTGTGAAGAATAGGATGACGAAGAGGACGCTTTTTGGGTAGAGATATTAGGTGACAGATTAGGATATTAATTTCGAGCTAAAAAAAGAATTCACCTACGTGTTGATGATAGTATCGAGTTTAGAGGGCACAAGCTTCTGGCAGATGTCGTGGGGCACTGGCGCTGTGAGTACGTTGAAATTATTCTCCATTTCGATAGCTTGGAGCGAATAAGCGATTACGCAGTATTAAGATGTAATCAAAACATCACAGCATTAATAGTGACGAAAGATCTCATTGTGTGAAGCACTTGCTCTGCGATCCGGAGATGTTGATGTTTTGTTCAGATGTCAAAAGTGGAAGCCTAACTTAAAAGTCTGCCCCTGAAAGGACCCTGAAGACGCTTAATTTGCAGCCTCGTATTCGACTTCCCCACACAAAGCTACACCCAAAGCAGCAAGACCCGACCCCTGACGGCATCGAAAGAAGGTTCACCATCCGACGACGCAGAGGCACCGTCTGCTTCACGATAACTGTTATCTGCAGCCTCCCTCAACCCTCGAATATGACCACCCTACGACGGTGACACTCACCATGCTCCTCCAATTCCCCCACCGCTCGCAGCGGCGTCTGCAGATGCTCCTCCTCACCGCGCGCCATCGCTGGCGCCGAATCCTCTTCTTCATAGGCGTAGCATGGGTCTTCAGCGTTTATGCCCTACGGAAACATCCCTTCCTAGATCGTACACACGAGATTACATCCCACGACATCGAATTCGAGACCGCTCATCCACCCGTTAACGTAGACACGAACTCCTTCCTCCCCCTCCCTGCCACCAAAGCTCTCTGCTCTGCACATCGCTGGCCCATTTTCCCCGGTCGAGATGCGCGAAGGAAGATCTACGACCTCATTATGGTTAACAATGAGATAGACTGGCTTGAAATAAGGTTCGACACAATGGCAGAACATGTGGATTACTTCGTTATAGTGGAAAGTAAGGTGACATTTACGGGGATGGAGAAGAGCTTGGTGGTTAAGGAGAATTGGGAACGGTTTGAGAAGTGGCATAAGAAGATCATTTATCATGTTCTGGAGAACCCGCCGGTGGGAGCGAAGCGGACGTGGGATTTGGAGGATTTTCAGCGGAATGCTATGCTGTTGCAGGCGATGGGGGGGTTGGAGGGCGACAAGAGGGCTAGAAGGGGGGATATTGTTATTGTTGCTGATGTGGATGAGATTATTAGACCCGCAGCTCTGCTGGTGCTCAGGAACTGTGATGTTCCGAGGAGAGTTACGCTGAGGAGTCAGTTTTACTATTATGGGTTTCAGTGGATGCATAGAGGGGAGCAGTGGGCGCATCCCCAAGCTACGACGTATCAAGGACCTGGACGTACGATATTGCCTGCGGATCTACGGAATGGGGAAGGAGGGAATAGTATTGTTGCGTGGTGGGATAAAGCGGATTTGTGGAATGCGGGGTGGCATTGCAGTTCTTGCTTTAAGACGGTTGAAGATATGTTGAATAAGATGGCGAGCTTTTCGCATACGGGGCTGAATCAGGAGGTGTTTAGGGATAGGGTGAGGATTGTGGACAGGGTTAGGAAGGGGAAGGATTTGTGGGATAGGGAAGGGGAGGTCTATGAGAGGGTTGAGGAGAATTCGGATATTCCGGAGTTGGTGAAGAGGGAGAGGGAGAGGTTTGGATATTTGCTTGATAGGGATGGCTCGAATGCTGGGTTTGCGGATATGGGGACTGGGGAAGTTACGGGCGATTGAGAGCTGTGGGACTTGGATACGCTCTTATAGCTGCTACGCAGTACCGGATTCGAGAAGGGAAGAGTGGTTGGATAGCAGAATGGTGGTGAGGTCATCTGAGAAGACTATCTAACCCCGAGAATCTTGGTCAAGGCTCCAAACTGTCATTGGAGAACTTCCTATTCAGAGTCACCATATACCAAGCTTTGGTCATCGGCCATTGGATATCAGAAGAGTTACTTGGAAAGTTCAAGATATCTAGTCAAGTTGGAGTGGCGAAGCGAACCTGTTGTACCTTTCTGAAAACACATTACCTAGTAACACGTAGCATCTGGTCAACAATACCCATGAAAATCAAGATTCGGTCTCATCACGTATTTTTTTTTTTAATACTAGCACATTCTAGCTCTATCATCTGACTTAACATCAATATCTGCATCAAATTGATCATGCGAACAGGTGGGGAAATCAAACTATAAGACTCTGCAAGATTATCCCCTGGAAAGTCGCTGCAGGCAGCGAACTCGGGACTCGACGATGCGGTGTCAGGAGGGAATGCACAGTGGGTTACACGACGGCCGGAAGGATGCAGCTGCAGATTTGTGTAGCGATCGTGGAATTTGCTGGGATTTTGGGGAGGAAAAATTCGAGCAAATGGTTGAAAGTTGCATTTTGAGAGCAGACATGTCGAAGTGATGTTGCAGGAGCCAAAAGGTACAACAATGGTAAGGCACAATAAGTCGAGTCCAACAACTCTGTTTGATCCAGTGACTGTGGATCAATCGAGAAGGCAGATCATATCAAGGCTTGGCCCGTGGATCACAACTTACGGTCCACGTTCAGCTGATACATTCATTTGGAATTCAGATCGACAGAGGAGTAAGTATCAGGACATCAAGGTTTCGGGTACCACTATTGGGACGAGGGTAAAGAGCATCAAAGCATCGGTTCGACAAGTTTTTGTGGAATAAGAAACTCCCATGGCGAATGCAGCTCGTCTTGATTGCATATGTGGGGAAAGCTCAGCAGTCAGCAAAAAGTAAATCCTAACTAGTGGCAGCACGCTAAACGCACGTCTCCTTTTTTGACATCTGTCATGAGAGTACTGGTATCGAATTGGAGATCAATATAACTTAAAAAATAAAAAATAAAAAATGGAGAAACAAGATATCGAAGCTTGGCGTTGCCTAATGATAGATAGAATATGAGAGATGTCAACCATCTGAAGCTGTGACGCCCGAGTCGAAACGTAAGACAATGTGCACATTTAAGGGCAGAAAAAAAGTATTAGCCTTTCACAGCGCCAACCGCTCATCTTGCAGAACTATCCCAAGAAGATTGTACAGCATCTCGTCGTTGATGGAGAAAGGACCTGACGCGGTGCTCTGTTTCACAAAATGTCGATGACAGTGCGCTATGTAGTGGTTGCGTCCAAATCGGAAGTGGTCTCTTATCCTTGCTGCTGCACCTCATTATTGGACAGAATGGCTAGTAGCTCCCTAATCCTTGTGGTGATCTAGCTAATCCTGTCTCTGTCGTTGGATTGGGTCAACGCCCCGGCAACAGAACATCACACCTCACTCAACCGATAAACCTCTTCCGAGTCTACAATCCTATCGCCGTCGAAATGGAGGGCACAATTGCTAGTTCCAGGGACCGAGGATGGTCCATGTCGTATGGAAGAGTGTTGATGGGATTGGGTGAAGCATCATCTCTTCCCGGGAAATTTTGTGTGCAACCTTCTTTTGGAGATCCAGTAAGCAAGGAGGAGAATTTTCTTTTGGAAGCGCTTCAACCGAGGCAGAAAACCTCTCATCGAGGATTCGTGAATGCCATGAGTAAAAAGGAAAGCTGTCTATCATTTCATCAAGTAATGGTAAGTTGAGCCTAGATATCCGTGATGCTTGTCCGGATCTGGGAGATCCGGTGCTGGAAGGAGCGACTTGGAGTCTAGATATCGTTTCAACGCCGCAATCTTTTCCACAACCCTTTTTGGCAGCCTTCAAGCCGTTTTCTGACTGCCACTCGAGGGTACTTGAAAATCCTTGTGCCGATCAATTGATTCATGGGTGGTTTTTTGTGGAGTCTCCGGATGAGCCATGAAAGGCCACAGCAAAAGCCAGGATATCATAAAGAAGACTCGGCCTGCACGACACCACCATCAACACCTTCACAAGGCGGCACAACTTGGCCATCTCAGTCTCAGTCAAATTCCCTAGTCGCAATACCCCCATACGTGACGAGCTGTTCGCGTATGCATTCGTGGATACACTCGACTCGTGAGCACCTGCCTCGGCCTTACACCACATCTGCAAGGCCCTCGGCTGGATGCTCCCCAGAACACGGCACTACACCTGATGCACATCTGATGCACATCATACAAGAGTCGAGGCTGTGACACAAAAATTTCATTCGTTTTGATCGAATCAGTCATTCCTCTATGCCCATCTCCTGCTCCCTTGCACTGACACGCATCTGTTGTGGAAGCATGAGGTCGTCGCAGAGTTGTCGACGCGTAAGTGATACAAAATTTCAAAAATTTCAAATCTAAACCAAAAATTCGATTCTCTTCATGTATTAAGGTAAAGAGCTTCCTCCAAATTGTTTCAAATGCACGAACTAATCTACCATCACAGTCCTTTATACGAAGTCACGCATTCACTCGTTCTGCTTGCAACCGAAGGATCCGAACGTCATTCGATTCTTTGCCTTGTGATCACTACCGGTAATTTCGATCATAATTACCCTCTCGTTCCCCAGTAGGCTCTGTTCGTGTGTTCGACAGCGACGTCTCATTCGTTCCTCTAGAACACATTCCTCGCAAGACTACCTTCAGAAGTAAGTCTTAATCTCAATCTCTGCGCTCCCCATCAATATTGACACCAGAGCCTGCCATTAAAGCTTTCATTGCAACTATGCCTCACATCATGTATGACATTCACTGACACGTTATCAAAGGTCAACTATATCTCCTAGGGCGTCACAGACTTGTTTATTTGTATCCGAATACGCCCAATTCGACCTCGTTCCTTCCCTAGACACGTGTTTATGTATTTGTGAAAGTCGTTGGCCTCTGAAAGACGTGTAATACAAACATTTTCGGAGCTGGGACTCTTGACACCACTCATTCCCTGGAACATCACGTGCGTTCTTGGAGAACTGCTATTGCAGTAAGTATCTTTATAATCCACCAGTTTCCTCGCTGATGAACATCAAGCACACAAGCGGAGTTCCTACTCATAGCGCCCTTGGGAGGCCCAGACTTTACTTCTTGAAAAAGCCTCTGGGTATAAGCCAACCACTCCACCAAAGGCACAAGCTCGTGCAAAGACGTCCCTTGAGGCAAGCAAAGTTAAATCTGTAAGTTATCTGACTTCATTGCCTTCCTACTTGTTTCTCTCCTTCAAACTCCTATCAGAGTCAGAGAGTCCCCATTTTCCTGTTCTCTAGCTGCAGGGTCATGTCAAGACAATATCCAGAGCGTGCACTTGCTCCAGGCCAAGCAAGCTGCAAATACACAGCTAGGATTTACCATATATGAGCAATTGCTGTCATTAAGAACTCTTATGATAAAATTCTGAGACTCCCAGGCAGGCTCTCCGGGTTTCCGGCCTCGAAATTTGATCTGTGTTAGCACCGAACCCACCTCTGGGCGCAATCATTTATTTGAAGTGAGTATTCCGGCTATTTAGGGCTGCTTGGTGCGCATCTATCTCCTCCGTGGGCTACCGATCCTAACTTCCTAAAGTGAACTACAAGCAACCGAGACTTCGGTGACTTGTTCGAAGTGATGGCGCCGATAACCGTGAACGAATCGAGTGAACGCCCTAGCGTCTCCTCCAAATCATCTTCGATTTCGGGAACAGCCATAAAGCAAGGAGGCAACAAGTTGATGAGCAAATTCTTTGGCAACAAATCTACTACAGCGAAAGAAAACGCCTTTGAAGAAACCCCCATCGACGAATACAAGCAACCTGACGAGTTTCACCCTGGTCTGATTACGGCGTGTCCTTTTATCAGACCACTTGAGTACAAACTTCAGGCACGAAGTGAACCTATGCTCAAAACGAAATTCAAAGCAAGATCTTTCAACACACTCAGCACCGGCAGCTCAGCGTTTGCAATTGCAATGCATAGGGAGGAAGCTAATCGTAAACTTAACAGCGCACTTGCCGCAGATGAAACGGAGGATAGTGTTGCCGATCTATCAGCAATGGAGAGTGTTACAGACCTACCAATAACTGGATACCAGGAGAACATGGGCATGGAGATCCAAATCTCTCAACACCTTGAGTATGTTGCCGTAACCGCTGCGGAAGATTCTCAAGCTGTGCATCATTGGAGATACTACGTTCAATGTTATTCAAAGGCAAGAACAATCTTTTACAATACCAAAGGCCCGATCTATGATCTTGAAGTCACCTTGCTCCTTCTCCCGATCATCTGTTTCACAATTAGAACTGACATGATTAGGGCCAATTCAATCTCAATGACCCTCCTGAGCCACCGCCTCGCAGCTCGAATTTTCAATATCTTCCTGCTGTCTTCCCTCCTCATGAGGAAGCAAGAATATCGGCGAGTCATTCGTACGATATTGTATGGCCTAACTGGTCTCAGGGAAAGGCAAGCGCACTCATCTGTGCTGCGTTGAAGGAGTTTGATAGCTACTTTGCATCTATCAGCTTCTTCGATGGTAAGTATGAGATTTTCAAGGCCGAAAGTGGGTACAACGCCTCACGAATTTCCCGTTCCGTCAGCATTGGAGCCCATGCTCTTCTTTCGGATGATGTACTCGTGATTTTAGACACCAAAAAGGCCTGTAAACCCCCTTCTTTCACAGTTTTAACATGCTCATTAGACTTAGGACTGGCGATTTGAAAGTAACCCTCTCGTCTGCAGCGCTCCCAAGATCCGATTCTTCGCTGGTGCCCCGATGTTATCATCAGGTGGCCAGCCAGTCGGCGTTTTCGCTATATTTGGCAAAGAGCCTCGAGTCACCTTCAGTGCTGATCAACGCCGAGAACTTGCAGGATATAGCGCCATGGCACTCAGAGACCTTACTCATCAAGCCATGTGGCTCTCAGATTCTGAGTTGCGTTCGCCGTGTACAACTCCACTCCTGGAGCGCGAGTCAACCATCAACGTGAGCTACCGACCATCAAAGATTAAGTCACCCCCTGCCATCCAGATAGACCATACTCTGGTTCCACCTGGATTGCGATACCATAAAGTGAAGACCCCTCCAACTGGCACTCCCCGAGTTTTTTTGAACCGCAGTCCGGATATCCTCTCCGAGCAAACTCCACCCTCCTCCTCCGAAGGATCTGAAAATGACAAATTCCCGGGCACCCCCAGAGGTTTCGGCAAGAATCACAAGCAATTATCTATCAATTCAGACTTGAACCACGTCTTATCAAACGGAGATATGATTACTCCAGACTCAGAAGGTTTCCAGGTTCCTACTCCTCGTCCTTTCTCAGCCTCAGATCTGACATCGTTGAATCCTCAACCTCCAAACACTCCTGTGCTTCCTAGCCAAGATGAATTGCTACATACCAGTATGGATTTAACAGTGGAGAACTTTATGTCCCTTTCCGACAATGACTGCGCCGAACAGGAGAGCCCGCTAATCGATCTTTCAACACCCAAGGAAGAATCCAACAAACCGAAGACGAGAGTAAGTCAAAGCCTGGGGCCACCGTCGTCGTCGTCAAGGTTGACCATGTCCTCCATATCTACAATGATGACTAGCGAGTCTCACGAATCCACCGATCCTATGGCTGAAGCCGCTTTTTCTTGCTCATTCTCGGCGCAGAGTCTCGGTTATGACCTCCTCTACGTTGTCGAGATCAAGCCGTCAAGACCATTCATGACTGAAAAGGATCTTTTCGCACCTGGTGGTCTCCAAAAGAGAATACTAGTCGCATACGGCCTTGATCAACCAATGGAACTCTCCATCGACATGCACATTCGTGCTCTACGTTCTAGAGGCTACCAACTGTGGCAGAACCACAGCGCCACTTACGAAAATGGGGAATACCAAGCCGGTGTCCTCATTCCACTCCAGACTGAGAGTGCCCCACACAGAAAGCGCTCTAGCGGTCTTGTCTTCGGTGCATTCAGACGAACCAAGCTTGTTGAAGTCGGTGATAAGGTTCATACGCCAGCTGAGGATATACAGCGACTCGTAGATACTGCCACAACCCTCAAGGATATCCTCTTAAAGCAGTCGCATAGTCGCAGACCTCCAAGAAGATCCACCACTAAGCCTACATCCCCAAACCGATACCTCACCAATGATGCTGTTGAAGTGCGAAAACACCTCCTTGACGAAATGCAGGACCGATGCCCGGCCGACGAAGCCGTTGAAGTACGAAAATACTCTCCTGTCAACAGCAAACCTGCACCCCAAGAACGAGACCCTACCGGCGATGCTGTTGAAGTAGGAAAACACCTCCTTGACCAGACACCAGACCGATACCCTGCCGGCGAAGCCGTTGAGGTCGGAAAATACTCCCATGCCAACACCGAGCCCGCGCCCCGAGAACGATATCCTGCCAACGAAGCGGTTGAAGTAGGCAAGCACTCTACTGAATCCAGAATTTCCACCACCCGGTCTCAATCCCCACATCGAAAACCCGCCAACAAGTCTAGTAAATCTAGCAAACCTAGCAAAGTTTCCAAGGCTGGAAAGCAGTACTCTCTTGATGCCGGTTTGGATCGCCCATTTCATGCCGTCTCCCGGTTCCGCCCTTTTTAGTCTTCTGCTCTCCGGATTCCGCAAATGGATCGACGCGGGCATAATCGTTCAACGCATCTGAACGATATGGGACCCCTCTGCGTCGTCCGAAAATGTCGTCAAAACTATTGCGATTTCCACTCCAATCCTTCCTCACGAAGAGCTGTCACATACTGTCAGAATACACCTACTGAACGTATGTCGTATTACTTTCGCTTGCTCATACTTCTCGATAATGGCGCCGCACTTACGATACTTCTCCAAAGCTGTACCGCGATACTGCTGCGAATATGATACGATATTGCCGACGAATTTACGTCCCGATGATACCCCATACTGCAACCTGCGATTCTATCTCCTTGATTTCCAGCATTTGATCTGGTGAAGTGGAATGGATGGATGGTGGCTTTGTGGTATTGATTGCGCATATGATTCTGTCAAATGCAACTATGCAAGCCTTGCAAGGTCCCTCTTGTATTTTCTTCTGTCCGTTCTTTTGAGGAGGGTTATGGCTGGGGATTGGATGTCTGTGCTTGTACTTTAGATGGAAATAAGTAGCATTGTAATGACGTCCCTGCTGCTTTGCTCATGATGTAATGGTGTTGATGACAGAAAGATCAGGTCCTCACTAAACACAGCTTTCCTTTGAGATGATTGCCATCTTCCCCTCCCTCCCTTCATCTCCACCTGCAGTTCCCATTTGGGTCTGTTCAATCCAAGTCCATCTAAGAGATTGCTTCTCCCTTTCGAAGCACTTTCATCCTTACCCGTTTCCCTTCCCAAGTCTGGATTTTTCTAGTAACTTATATTCTGTTAGTGTTCTACTGTGTGACTTACCTCTGTGGAACCTACTTGATTGTGCATCTCTAAGCTGTTTCAATCATCTCTCGCAGAATTGATAAAAACGCAGGTTCGAAGATGGCAGGCAGGCGCAAATCTAAATCACAAGATAAATCATTCCCGGCGGAAGTAAACGGAACGCAAAGCAAAAGAAAAGCACATTCAAAGGCACGAAGAATCGACGACCATCTATTTTACAGCTTCACTATCTATCAACCTTCCACGCACTTCCACTCAGCCAGCCAACTATCCACCAGATTCAATACAACCCTTCCATTCCCCATTTCCCTCCACAGGCGCGAAGATGCTAGAAACAAAGGAAAGGTATGAAGACGGAGCAGCATTTGTTGACATATTGCTTTTAAGAGTTGAAGCTCTTGGTGAAAGAGGTGACGACATCCTTCAATCTCGCCTCGAGGTCCTTGCTCAACGCACCCTCCTTGTCGATCGTAGCCAGCAGATCCGTCTCGTTTGTCTTCAAGTGTGAGATGAAATCGGCCTCCCATTGCAGGATCTTGCTGACGGGGATGGTGTCGAGGTGTCCATTGACACCGGCGTAGATGAGGGGAACCATCTCGTTGACGGCCATGGGTGAGTATTGCTTTTGCTTGAGGAGTTCGGTCAACTGTAGAAAGAGATTATTAGCTTCAATCTGCGAAATGGGGATTGGATTCTTGAGATCAAAAACTTACACGTTCGCCACGGTTGAGAGTTTGTTTGGTAGCAGCATCCAAATCGGAACCGAATTGTGCGAAAGCAGCGACTTCACGGTATTGGGCCAAGAAAAGCTTTAGGGAACCAGCGACTTGCTTCATAGCCTTAAGCTGGGCAGCGGAACCGACACGAGACACGGAAAGACCGACGTTAATGGCAGGTCGGACACCCTTGTAGAAGAGCTCGGCCTCCAAGAAGATTTGTCCATCAGTAATTGAAATAACGTTGGTTGGGATATAAGCGGACACATCGCCACCCTGGGTCTCAATGATGGGCAGAGCAGTGAGGGATCCACCACCGTGCTTGTCGCTCATCTTGGCGGCACGCTCGAGGAGACGAGAGTGGAGGTAGAAAACGTCACCGGGGTAAGCCTCGCGTCCGGGTGGGCGACGGAGAAGGAGGGACATTTGACGGTAGGCAACGGCTTGCTTGGAGAGATCGTCGAAGATGATGACTGCGTGCTTGCCGTTGTCACGGAACCACTCACCCATAGAGCATCCAGTGAAAGGAGCAATATATTGGAGAGGGGCGGCTTCGGAAGCAGTGGCAGCAACGATGATGGAGTACTTCATCGCGTCGTTCTCCTCAAGGGTCTTGACAAGCTGGGCAACGGTGGATCGCTTTTGTCCAACAGCGACGTACACACAGTACAGCTTCTTGGTCTCGTCGTTTCCGTCGTTCCATCGCTTTTGGTTAAGCATGGCATCGAGGGCAACGGCAGTCTTTCCGGTTTGACGATCACCAATGATCAATTCACGCTGACCACGTCCAATTGGTACCATTGCGTCGACTGACTTAAGACCGGTCTGTACGGGTTGGTTGACGGATCGTCGAGGAAGAATACCAGGAGCCTTCAACTGGGCACGGCGCTTCTCGGTGGTCTTGATGGGTCCCTTGCCATCAATAGGGTTTCCGAGAGCGTCAACGACACGACCAAGCATCTCAATTCCGACGGGAACGTCGACCTGTAATACAATGAGCTTCGTTCAGCTGTTTGTGCTTCGGGGGGCACTCACAATCTCTCCGGTACGCTTGACAGTCTCGCCTTCCTTCACCAAACGATCGGAACCGAAAAGCACGACACCGACCTGTCCAGCTTCCAAGTTCATGCACATTCCCTTGACACCGGAGGCGAACCTAGAAGATTCCATCAGTTGCTGGTTTGTCGCTCTACTAGTCGTTAAAACTTACTCGACAAGCTCTTCAGCCTGAACATTGTTCATGCCATGGACACGAGCGATACCATCACTATTGTAGACTCCAATCAGCACTCAATTCCTTGCATCTAGCCCCATTACATGATTATTGTATTCGATGACACCCAATTGTTGTCGATGAAACGTACCCAACGGAGAGAACACGTCCAGTCTCGGCAAGGCCGGACTCTTCTTGAACACCTCGGATTCTTTGTTCGAGAATGGAAGAAACTTCGGTGGGCGATGCCTTTGCATCAGCGGCGTAGCCTCGAATTTGCTTTGATGCTGCATTGAAAGCTGCTGGTGCGGCAGTTCGTCCCTTCAAAAAACGTCAGTTAGCCGAAGCCCGAAAAACGTGAATGGAGCTGTGGAAGCTTCCAAAACAGTTCTCAACCATCAACATGCATCGCCTGGACGACTCAATTGAGCTTCCAGATGATGAATTAGTTGATTGAGATCGATTGAAGCTGAGTTGAGTAGCTGTTGATGCGTCGTTAGCGTACGTACCGCAGCAACACGACCGGAGGCAGAGATTGCGCCCACCGTCCGGCTGGACTGTCGAAGAGCGTTTCTGAACATGGTGAAGGAGGTCTATGGATTAAGGAAAGGGTAAAGAGTCAATTGCTCGTGCAATTGAAGGAGAGGAGATGTAGAATGGGTTGTGGTATCGAGACCTGCGACTCTGTGGTTTGAGGAACAGAGATTCGAAAAGCGGAACGAGAGAGGCTCTGAAAATTACGCTAAAAGTCACGTGAAGAAGGAGACTTTCGGAATGGCCCAGGCTGTAAACCTTTTAACCCTGAGGCAGCAATATATCATTCTCTACTTTCTGGAAGAACCCTTTTCCTCTCTTCACGGTCCGAGTTCTTCCATCAAAAATTCCAGAAACTCGGTTTACTGGAAATTTGCAACAAGTGAAATGCCTCCTTTGATGGAACAGCTGGTTTATATATCGACAGGACACTATCTTGAGCTCCTCAGGCCTTAGTGACATTGTTACTCGGTACTTGGGTTCTGCACCAGCGAGGGGCGGAAGTTCTCCGACTTCCACAGTCACAGAAAGGGATTGAGCGATTGATATCGGCCACTCCGTATATGCGGATGCTGAATCATATCAGTTCGCTGCTTCTCCTCCCCTTCTTTAAGCTCTTCAGACTATATGGTACCAAGTCTTCGCGCTGTCGGAGGAGGCATCAATCTTACCCGCCGTTATCATTCTGGACCGTCAGATGCAAACAGCTTTGCGAACGCATCCTTAAGCCTATCAACTCTGTATCCTTTCTATCATCTTATTCATTATGGGCAGTTCCCATCTCCATATTGGAATTGTCCAATTAGTCCAATTATTCAGATGCCTTTGGTTTTGCGGCTTGAGCCTCCATATTTCAAGCTTGCTGTGAATTGCCCATCGTGTATTTAAGCTCTTCATTCTATGCTCACTCAAATTGCAAGGAAAAAAGAGCTGGGGATGAGTATCAAAGAAGGGCAGATTATTGTCTAAATATCTGCGCATCTCAGACAATTCCCATTCTCTTCCAGCTAAGTGTGCCATTTAGCGAATTTGAATCACGGAGTCAAGTGTATCGAGCTTGCACTTACATGGACATTTCAACCTCGCAAAAATCCGCCTTCATCGGTGTTTTCGATGCATTTGGGACATACTTCTGGTGTTGGAAAACATCTACCTGAGGCACTTGAGTACTTGGCCACTTCCAGATCTGCAAGGGTGTGCAGAATTTTATCCATATCCAAATCGAGCTGCTCGTGCAGCTGCTAACCCCACCAACACATCCCCGACAACTGGGGTCCACCAGTCAATGGGTGAATATTGGTTCTAGGCATAGATGGGCAACGCTGTCAGCTGCCAACTGCCAACATTTCCATGACAATTTGTTCATCCTACGGCGCCGCACATTTCTCATATTGTCATGAAATTTCATTGTTTGGCCATCCAACAGATGTGGCTGATATTAGCGAGCGAACGAAGTAAACGCATCATCCCCTCATAACTTGCGAAGATGACACTGTGACTTGGCTCCACGAGAGTGGTGATAGCTTATGAACCTCAAGGCGAAGTTTGAATTTTGATTTCCATTCAAAAATATTACGTCAGATAACGCGGTCAATCGCAACTACTCGTCTTTTAAGAGTCTTCCAACTATTCGCTTGAGCACCAACGTGTGGTTGCACAGAGTGTGACAAGGCTGCCAATCAGAGGGATAGCAGCCTTGTGTTTCAGATGTCATAGATATTGCTTGTTTTGCTTCTAACACAACGAGTAGTACAAAGTTGGGGCAGCCACGTGAAACCAAATTGCTACACAGCGTCGCCTAAGACCTCCCACCAACCCTTCAGTGCTGAGGACTAACAAGCCCACCTACCAGGTCTAATTGGGTTTACATGGGGGAGTGGTTTTGACACTCCCATGCACAGAATCCGGGAGCTGGATCGGCCACTGTTGGTCTTGGCAGAAGCAGTATAGCAGCAGTGCATGCCGAAGTTGAGGAACCCCTGACGGTATTCACTGATTGTATTCACTGCCAATAGTATCTAGCAATCAGTGAATATACCAACAACGCTATCGAACCCTCGTCTACTTAACGACCTAGAAACTCTTGTTCACCGCAACTCTTCTTCTCCTCCTTCAACACTGTGTCGACCCTCCACGACGAAGAACGACACTTGAAGACAGAAGAGGTAAGTACCTACGTATTGACGGCAAGCTACCTGTTGTTGCATGCGCATATGTTCGCAAAACGCCTACCTTGCACCAGTTCGAAGCTTCTCATACTAACTCACCTCTCAGATCATATTACCAAACTCCGTTGCAGAAAACTTGGTACAACCCTAGCAAAACCCAGTTGCCATCACCACCATAACTTTTTGCACTACGCTTCTGGAAGCCCTAGTGCTCACTCTTACCTCAAAGATGTATTCGCACTTGAGACAAGGAGCCTTTGGCTCTATAGTACACTTTGGCGCCCGCAGATATGGCAATCGTGGCGCTACCAAGTTCTCACCTTTCAAGGTTGCCTCCGTAACTGGAGATTTCCAGTCCTTTGTTCAACGTCGGGGACAATCAGCACTCGCTGAGGCTCCACGCTATGAGCAGACTCCGGCTTATGAAAATGATGAAGAGCTGGTTCGATTGCAATTTCCCGTTCCTCAACCTCCAGGCACTCTATCTTTTCGCCCTTCCTCATTTACTTCGGTACCTGGTCAAGCTTCAAAGGGCCATGACGCGGCTACTCAAGAGACTGTCGTTCAAGACAAGGTCGTTCCACTCTACTACCGGGACTCCAAGTTCGACAAGGAGCCGTATTGGCAGAAGATTGGTCGCTGGAAAGACGTCACCCAAGAGCAGTTTCTATCTCACCGATGGAACGTAAGTTTACCAAGTCCTTCCCCATCAGCAAGCAACAAGACTAAGAAAGTATAACAGATAGCCAAGAACATTCAAGGTTCCTCCAGTCTTTTCAAGTTCTTGAATGAGGTCTTACCTGACGCCTTCCCGGAGAGTGAGAACTACAAGGGCATTGGAACTCGTGAGACCTTCATTGAAGACGTCATCCAGGGTATCAAGGAAGCTCCGATGTCCATCCGCTTGACTCCTCACATCTTGAGTGTCATCGATTGGAACAATCCACTTGAGGATCCCATGCGTCGTCAATTCATCCCTATGAAGTCCACGTTCTTGCCCGACCACCCTAAGCTTACTCTTGACTCCTTGCACGAGAAGGAAGACTCCCCTGCTCCTGGCTTGGTTCATCGCTATCCTGAGAAGGTTCTGTTCCTTGGTAAGTCACTCACTTTCCCCCTCAATCCCGACATTCTAGTTACTTATATTTGAATCCAGCAACATCCGTCTGTGGTCTCTACTGCCGATACTGTACCCGTTCCTACGCCGTCGGCGGCAACACCGAAACCGTAACCAAGGCATCATACAAGCCCATCAAGGCCCGCTGGGAGGAAGCACTCGCCTACATCGCCTCCAACCCCGTGATCCAAGACGTCGTCGTTTCCGGCGGCGACTCCTACTATCTTCTACCCGAGCAACTCCGCTTTATCGGCGAACGACTCCTCGCAATCCCCCATATCCGTCGCTTCCGCATCGCTACAAAGGGCATCTGTGTCTCCCCGTCCCGTATTCTTGATCCCGAGGATATGTGGACCGAGGAGCTGATTCGATTGTCGAAGAACGGTAAGGAGATGGGTAAGCAGGTTGCTGTGCATACGCACTTCAATCATCCGCGCGAGTTTAGTTGGGTTTCGAGAGAGGCGGCGCAGAAGTTGTTTGTTAATGGCGTGGTGGTACGCAATCAGAGTGTGTTGTTGAGAGGTGTGAATGATGATTTGGAGACGATGAGTGCGTTGATTCGAGAGCTTGCCGATAACAACATCCAACCTGTAAGTCCCATTCCCCACAATGAATTATCTAACGTCCTTGACATTTACTGACGTGAACTGTTAACAGTATTACGTCTACCAATGCGACATGGTATCAGGCGTTGAAGATCTCCGCACCCCCCTCCAAACCATCCTCGACCTGGAGCAAAAGATCCGCGGCTCAATCGCAGGTTTCATGATGCCATCCTTCGTCGTCGACCTCCCTGGCGGCGGCGGCAAGCGTCTCGCGGCTTCATACGAAAATTATGATCGCAAGACTGGTGTTAGTACGTTCGTTGCGCCCGCTGTTACTGGTCGTGGTAAGGAGAATAAGATTTATGAGTATTATGATCCGTTGGCTTTTTGTGTGAATGATGTGGAGGGTGCTTAATCCGCTGGGTGGTGAGAGAGGTGGGGTGTTTTTGGTGGGTTTGGAGATTGTGTTTTTTGATGGGGCTGGAAGTTTTGGTGCTTTTGGTTGGGGATAAGTGCTGGTCATTTTAGAGGCTTTGGTCATGATGAAGGGCATTTTGGCCTTGATCTTGGATGATGCCATGGTACGACGATGACGACGATGCATATTTTGAAGCGATTGAATTGCTGGACTTTCTGGATGATCGGCCTTCAACAGATTCGAAAGTGCGCGGGCGATACTTTGCTTTTCCTTCGTTTGCTCTTTGTTATATACCTTCACAGTGACTCAATAAAAGCGTTGACGTTTTCCCTTTAATGATGCTGAACTTATATTTGGAGGGTATGGTATCCAGTTCTTCGATTCTCCTACCTTGTGTTTCCGAGAATCGTTTCTGCTGTCAACTGTGGATTGATTGAATGGAACATGATTGCAGAGTTGATGGTGATGCGCTACTGCGCTGGTTTATCCGCTCAGAGCAAGCCACTGGTACACTGGCACCAGAAATGGATGCATTTCAAGATGATAAGGTCTGCTGCAACCTACCTGTGTCATCTGATAGATGCAAAGAATAATTTCCTTTCCTGCACTCCTTGACATTCGTAATCTTGACACATCCGTTAAGGAAGGTAGAAGAGGTGTCTCTCGCATCCTCCAACTTTGGAGTCAAGTGGACGTGGAACGTCGACATTCCAATTATTGAAGCCAGGCAATCAAATGAAAGTGTATCTATTGCTTAACAAAAGTAGCTCTAGGAGTCGAAGACGAATGGCTACAGAGGGACGTCGTCTGACGTCCTCGCAGGTCTCATCGTGTGGCTCATGAGGGGTTGGTCCCGAATGTGTGAGCGCAGACGCTTTGGTCATTGGAGTTATTGCTTTTGGCTGCCAATCGTAGACAACAGCCGATATGGCGTTCTGTATCTCCACCGGCAGTGGATGTGCAAGGAAGTCGGGCCTGGTGCTATGGTCATTTTGAGTTATTTGATTTTGGCTTTATATCAGAGATTGTCTTCTGTCTCTGCCAACGGTGGAAGTAAACACAAGGTTGGGCCTGTGCTTCGGGCCGAGATGTTTGCTTTGATTATAATGAACTTGATATTGCGACATTATGTTCCCAAACAGGAGGAATATGCGAGCTGTGGTTCGGGCCTTTGAATTGTTGCTTTCGGCGTACAGTATACCAAAGAACATATCGAGTGCTCCGAAATGGGGATGAATGATACTGATGGGTGCTCTGGAATCTCCTGAAAGGTTGAGATCAGTAATCCGGTACTCAAGTAATTGTTTGGATATGACTTAGAGCCACGAGATCAGGCTTGTGATTCCTTGGCGGATACCGGTAGTTGGTCATGGAAGAAGCTGGGAAGAGCCGTGAAAGAAATGTTGCTTTGAGGTGCATTAGCCCCGCGATCAGATGTAGGTTTCTTTTGAAACCATTTTGATAAAGTTCAATTATGAAGCTTCAAAGGAGTATCAAGAGTCAAAACTTAGTATCAAGTATCTAAGGGTACTAAAGATGAGTCGCCAAGTCTTCGAGCCTGCATCAAGAACAATTGATCTAGTAAGACATCGCGGTCAGATGCACATTGGTGCTGCGTGACGCGAAGTCGCACTACGACTTCGATGTACTCGGGGGGGCATTCGGACACATTTCCGCAGACGAATTTCACCCGGTAAGGGTGTCCTGTACTGCTATACTGCTGTCGTAAGTCATCAAGTGTCGCCGAGGAATCTTGTGCTCGATGTATCCGAGGTCTTTTCTCGGTTTGGCTGAATGTGAGAGTTTCAGGAAATACGAATAATTCGAGACTTGTGAGAAGACCACCTTTGTTCTGCCGCTATCAGTGAGAGTTGAGACGATTTCAGGAGCTCGAAGACACGCCACAATATCGGGTTACCATGTGAAATGTAAAAATAGTGATCTCATCAAGACGAAAATCAAACGACTCAGTCGGTTTCATAGACAGCCTCAACCGAACAACGGCTGGAAACACATGGAAATCCGACAGACGAAAGCTTACAATAACGTTTGATAAGCCTTGTGAAACGCTACCCCACGACCCATTGGTTTCCATCATTCAGGGGCGCCGAGGTCTGTGTTCCATGGTAACGGCAGGCCGGTTGTATTGCAATCATCCAAATTCGATGCAGCGTTGAGATGCACTTCATATAAACCAGACGCGAGCGGCGAAGCCGGGAACATTTGGAGGTTCCATTTGGCTTGTCGTTCTCGTGTTGTTGACGACGAATTTAACTTGACACGGGTGACTTACAGGATACTTTTCTCCCGAGTCCCAAATTGACGGTTACAAGAGCCGGAACTTTCGCGGGGCGGACAAGCGGAGAGAGGAGACCCTTGCTCCAGCCCAATTGACAATTGCAATGAATCAAACCCCCCATTTCGCGCTCTGGTCGCTGGATTCGCCATGGTTCCCTTCAGAGTAGACCCAATTGGACCAGTTCATGCAATAGATTCAGTGTTATTGCAGACTTGAGGCCTTGCAGCAGAGCCGGCACTGTGATGGGCATCATCAGGCACACGGAGTATTTGTTGCTCATCGAATGATTGATTGCATGGGGACGATAATGCGAAATGCAGGGTCGCAGCCATGTGGTATCAACCCATGCCTCGCAAAGCGCCACCAGCGCTCCAGTACATTGAGGCTGCATCTCTCTGCAAGAAGCCGTAGAGCTGACCTTTCGCAGACAAAGAAAGTTCGCTGGCATCTGCTGCATCAAGGGGCTGGGTAAAAGTTGTTCGTCCCAAAGATGCGAGAAGCATCGGAGCTGAGAGCGCGTTCTCGGGCACACTTCTTATGGTTCCACCATCACGCTTTAATCTATTTTACCGTGGCCGTTGAAAACGGTAACCGCCCACTTGGAGCATAGAGCATAGAGCGCATTCGGGCCTCCATTTCCGGGCTTGGGTGTTGTTGGAAGAAAAAGGAACGAGGAAGACAAGGAAGCCATTCGCCAGGAGCACTTGAGGTCGGTGCAGCCCTTGCATTTTCCCTTGTCAAAATGAAAAGGGGCGAATGCGTGACGATCACCCATGTGGCAAATCAGATTATCGGAAAATAAAGGTGGAGAAACCCGAGAGCGAGTCAGCGAATAGTTCGTCAGATCCTAAGGATTATTTGGGACATCTCGGTGCATTGGGGTGAACGATTTGAGGCATCTCACTCGTTCTGTTGACGCTGGTACGTAGGCCTTGCAGTTCCGCCAATGCACTCTGTAGAGCTTCCCACCATGAAGAGGCCAAGAATCCATCACATTTGAACCAATTTGATAGGATTTGTCAATTCCCAACTGCCATCCTAAGAGATACTCGTATTTTGTGTAATAATAATATAGCTCGTCTAAATTACACGAAACCCTCCTGGCAGGCGTTGAACAACAGGCTCAAGGGTCGGGTGCAGGAGCTCGGCTGCTCATCAGCAAGGGCCCGCAAGGGAGAGCTACCTTCAATTGACTGAGCTCCCCCAGTGAATATCAGAAACCACAGACCTCTCCTCTTGTCACCACAAAATACTCCGTGCATGAATATGCAATAACCTACAGCAGTACATGAACTTCTTTTCCCAATCACCTAAAAATTTCAGGTCATGGCGCCCTCCAATAATGCCAGTAGCATCAGCAGACTCCAAGTACCGTCAATGCTAGTGCCCTTCTATTCCTCGACCACCCTCTCCAGCTCGACCTCAGACCTAAACTCAAGCTCTACCACTCCTCTATCACCTCGAACCCTCTACGCCCAATCTTTCGATCACAATCGTACATTCACATTCGATCGGCCACACTCATCACGAAGTCTACCCTCTGCAGGACGGTTCAGAAAGAACATGAAGGATATAACTGGATTCGGCACGACTGATGAGGAATTCGAGGCGTTGCCAATAGCTGTCCGCCGAAAGGTACGGCCTCTTCTTTTTTTAACTTCTCAAAAGTCTATCAGCCTTTTTAGACCCGCCATCTTTTCCTGAAGGAAACGTAGTAAGGAATTACTCCACACCCAACCCGTGGCGAACTGTCAATTGATTTTGACGCCCGTTGGTCCATTGTACTCGACGCGCCGTCCAAGCTCCCATTCCGTAAACAGCGGTGAAGTTCGCGCCAGCAATGATCGCTCCCGCACCTGCCGCACGCTATGAACACGGAGCAGCTCCTTCGTATGCAGGTCCACACTTTGGGGACAAGTTCCGCAGAGCATGCGACGATCGTTCTCTATTTTCTCTCCAAATCAGTTGATCTCCCTAACACTTGCTAAACCTCCTTTTCACAGTATTTTTCCACGCTCGAGCGATTGAGGTTTGCACAAAGTTCCAGGTCGAACGCCCTCAATGAAGTGCGGCTGCCCATACAAAGCCACCGCAAGAGCTCACTGGCAGACCGACGAGGCCTGAACGTTCCCGTCATCGAACCTCGACGGAAGAGCTCGACCTCGACATCACGACGCCTACGGAAACTAGCGAGACAACAATCCATTTCGAGTAACGAGGCATCTTGGTTTTTGACTCTACCTGAGAAGATCAGGAAGAGGGAATTCACGAGGGAGGAACAAGTGGTACTTGCCCGACGGTTACGCGAGAGTGTGATACTGGACGCCGCCGATGAAGCAATATACAAAGCCAGTCGTCGTGCAAGTCGAAATTTAACGCCTTTGTTCGACCCGGTCTCTCCAACGTCTACTATGACAAGCACAGACAGTTATCGAAGCGACGACGAATCGACCTCGCCGATGGAAGAGGCAATGTACGAGAGTTTTCGGTGGATGGATGAGGAAGAGGATCTAGACTTGAAGTTGGTCCTGGATGATTACCACGCCAATCTGGACGGCTTTGTGATTCCTACGCCCAACAGCAATCGACGGCCATCGTTTCGTCGAACAATGTCAATTACAAAGATGCCTTTTGGCCGAAATTCCTTATCCTCGATACAACCACGGTCTCCTAAATCCGAATCCAACTCCCACTCTCGACAAAAGTCTCGAACGCTGTCTCTCATCGCACCGAAACATGCCCCACATGGTTCGATATCGTCGATAGACCCCAATGCCACACATTATCAAGACCCAGAAGCACGACTAAAGCTTCGCGTATACCTGGCATCACCACAAAAGTTCGACGAGGCTATAGAATTCGGGTTTCCATCATTGGACGGAGTGGCAGATGGAACGGATAAGGAGAACAACGCTCCCAAACGATTATCGAAGGATATAGCTGGCCGAAAATCATATGCTACAGACAGAGCACAATCGTCATTCTTGAACGATGATGCGGCATCCCTTTTCGAAGACGACGCCTCGATGGTCGATCCAGAATCCCCATTGACACCTATGGGTATTGACCTTGGATTACGGCCTCGTGGAGTATCACCGACGTATGTGAAGGGCAGCAAGACGTCTGCGGATTTCTCACATCTTGTCCCGAAGGCTACGTTGGTGAAGCAGCCCGAGTCATACGCACAAGCAATGGCAGGAAGCAGGGAGATGACACTACGGATGACGCTCACCAGACCCGATCTACGGGCTGATGAGAACGCGATATACGGATGGCAGACCACGGCAAGCAAGAGCCCATTGCGGGAAGAACCGTTGGCATTAGACGACCTGGAGGAGAAATATGAAGTGCGAGGACCTTTGGGAGGTGTTGATGGTTGGGGTCCCGTGGAAAAGGAGAATGGTGTCGTCAAGAGATTTTGGAACAGAGTCAAGTCTCAAAGGAAGTGAGCATAATGGAGAAAATACTCCCGGCTCGACACAACTTAGGGGAGTGAGGAATGATGATGGAAAGGCTTGGATTCATGATACCTCTCATGATTAGGCATGTTTGGGTTGATTGTCTTGTACTTTAGCGTGGTCCGGCTTTACGACTTTCTTGTTTGCAACGTTTCGCACAGCGATTGATACACCAGAGCTCAACTTGAAAACACTTCAATATGAATATTCATAATACCTACAGAAAATTGGAATCACTGAACGTGAGTGAGTAGGGATTTCGCGGGGCATGAGGAGCCTGTTAGGAAACCTGATAGAAAAGATCCAGACTATCACCAAACTTGGGACTGTACTTTCTCGACTATCCCTGGATCCTCAACTGAACTGGTTCAAAGTGATTGAGCAATTCCGGTAGGCTTTGCTTATTCAGATGAAGTAGACTATTAGACCCCAAATCATCCAACTAGACTGAGCAACCAACATCTCATACCAGTTCTTAGCATATGCAAACCTACGGCCTCTGTCGATTTAAAGTTCCTAGGCGCTTTGAGAACGTTTTGAAAAAGAGGAACCTCTGTATGCTAACACGTGACTCATGTTTCAACCAATCAACGAACTTCTTTGAACGATCTACGGATTACCTGAATCTGGTGAATGAATATTGATGGATACGTATGCTTCTTTCTTTATCTTTCAAATAAGATCCATCGTGGAGCCTCATTGGTTGATATTCAGAAATAGAAAAATACATGCTTGTTGATAGGAGCCCCTGTGCACGTCATTTTCAGGTAGCCGTGTGGCGTTCATGAAACCGACAAGAGCTGACACTGCCACTTCTGCAAACATCGAAAAGACCACGCAAGCAGCTTCAAGAAAGTTGCACAAATTCACTATCCATCAAAATTGAATCGAAACCCAACCCCTCCAATACTCGATACTCAATCGTTCATTTAACGACGCTCTTTGATGAGCAGCACTAAATCTTGATGCGCTACACAATATCCAACTCCCGACAATGAGGCTACACACGGGTTGGCAGAGCCTCCTGTTACCAGCGCTCCTCTGCACCAGCGCTGTAGCAAAGAAGGATAAACCGTCTGTTCACACGACCAACTTCACGTTCTGGCCGTCCAATGTACAATATTTCGACGATTCCGATGTGCTGCTGTTCGAGGACGTTAACGACCACATCGTTTACAGATCTGAAAATGCGGGTGTGAACTGGGACAAGGTATCGGATGTGCCATATGGGAAGATGTTTGAGATGACGATGCATCCATATGATAATAAGAAGGCGTACATCATTACGTATGAGAGGAGCCATTGGATGACGAAGGATAGGGGAAAGACTTGGGAGGAGTTTTATACGGATTCGCAGGCCAGTGCGTTTAAAAAGGCCTTGACCTTCCATGCTGGGGACCCGGATAAGATTATTTTCAATGGCATGGAGTGTACAGGGATTTTCTGCGAGGAATTGGCAAGAATAGTTCATTTGGATTGAGAGATTGCTTTGCTAATGGATTTTGTAGACGATGTACACGACGAACGGTTTTGCGACTGATACCAAGTTCCTCCGATCTAATACTCATGGTTGCCACTGGGCCAAATCCTCCGAACTATTTACAACTGGGCAGGAGGACTTAGACGATAACAGGATCATCTGCGTGGTAAATGGTCGATTTTCTCCCTGGGAAAAGGATTTTCGATTAGTCGTTTCGGACAACTTCTTTACATCGAACGGCGATGATATCCAGGAATTTGAACCGGAACTCGAGCCGGGCCGGACAGTCCAGGGCATTGTGGACATGACTGTGACCAAGAAGTACTTGGTCGTTGCGGCAAGCGCAGAAGGCACTGATGAGATGGCTTTATACGTTTCGGACGATACGATCAAGTGGCACAGAGCCGTCTTCCCCCACGATCACAAGATTACCGAAAAAGCGTACACGATCCTCGAAGGAACAAATTACAGCATCCAGATCGATGTCATGAACACTCGGCGCAACAACCCCATGGGCGTCTTCCTCAGCAGTAACTCGAACGGAACATATTTTACGCGGAACGCCGAACACACGAATCGCTATCTGGACGGCCGCGTTGATTTCGAGAAGGTTGCAGGAGTCCAAGGAATATTGCTTATCAATGTCGTTGATAATTGGAAGGACGTTGAGAGTTCAGGTGCCAGGAGGCACGTCAAATCCCAGATCAGTTTTGACGACGGACGAACATGGACCGGCCTGAAAACGAGCAAGAACAACGAAGACCTCCATCTGCACTCAGTTACCGAGCTTGACAATTCCGGACGAGTATTTTCCAGTCCAGCACCGGGCATTGCCATGGGCATTGGAAATACTGGAGACTATCTCAAGCCCTTCGAAGAAGGCAATCTTTACGTCTCCGATGACGCTGGAGTGACTTGGGTCAAAGGCTTGGATGGACCTCACAAATACGAGTTTGGTGATCAAGGCTCCATCTTGGTGGCCATCAAGGACGAGGTTACAGACAAAGTCCGCTATTCGTTAAATCATGGGAAAAAATGGCACACCGTCGAACTTGACCAAAGGGTTAAGCCCATAATGTTGACGACTACTGCGGATTCGACCAGCTTGAAGTTCTTGCTTGAAGCTATCGAAGATAAGGCAGAGAACGGTGAAGGTTATATCATCGTCATAGATTTCAACGATATGCACGAAGATAAGTGCAAACCAGACGATATGGAAGACTGGTATGCTAGAGTTGATGAAGACAACAACCCAACCTGTTTGATGGGCCACAAGCAATTCTACACGCGCCGCAAGGCCGATGCTAAGTGCTTCATAATGAAGGAATTTGAAGATCCGGTGCCGAAATCGACACCCTGCCCTTGTACGGAAGCGGATTTCGAGTGCGATTACAACTTTGTCCGAAGCGCGGATCGCAAAGAGTGCATTCAAGCTGGTGATCTGGTCCTCCCAGAAGGTGCCTGCAAAGCTTCTGGTCCTGACGACACGTTCAAGGCGTCTTCTGGCTGGCGTCTGATTCCTGGAAATGATTGTAAACGAGAGCCAGGCGATCAAAAGGACGATCCTGTCGAGAAGAAGTGTGAGGACGTGGTCGATGCGCCATCATCTGGCGATATTTCGCACACCCAATTTCCGTTCGATGGCAAGAACTTCAAAGACAAGGTCTATCTCGAGAGAACAGGACTCAGTATCGGCGAGGATGAGACGGTCTTGGTGCGTACCGAAAATGGAGTGTTCCTCTCTCACAATCACGGCAAGAAGTGGGAGCAGATTTTGAACAATGAGCAGATCATTGCAATCTATCCACACCAATATTTCAACGACATGGTTTTCTTCATAACTCCAGGGAAGGAAGTGTGGTATTCTACGGACCGTGGAAAGAACATCCGTAGCTTTAAAGTACCTCTTCCGCCCAACACACAAGGTCTTCCATACATGAGCTTCCATCCAAAGAACAAAGACTGGTTTATCTGGACGGGCGCCAAAAACTGCGAAAGCGAAAGCGATAGTGATTGTCATTCTATAGCTTCACTCACTCAAGATCGTGGTGACGGACCGTGGCAGACTCTGCAGCGCTATGTCGGCAAGTGCGAATTCATCAGGAAAGCAGATCGACGAGAGCGTAGCGAAAAGCTCATTTATTGCGCAGTGCGCGAGAAGGAAAGCAACGACAAAATAGACAATCCCATGCAGCTGGTCTCCAGCGATGACTTCTTCAGCGAGGCACCAAATGTGCACTTCAAGAATGTTGTGGGCTTCGCTACTATGTCTGAATTCATTGTTGTTGCCAGGAAAGACGAAGCTGATTCGACTTTGAAGATGGATGCTAGCGTTGATGGATCAACATTCGCTGATGCTGAATTCCCTCACGGATTCGTGGTGGACCATCAACAGGCCTACACGGTTCTTGATAGTTCGACCCACTCAGTCTTCGTGCACGTAACGGTCAATAATGAGGAAGGCCTTGAGTATGGTTCTATCATCAAGAGTAACTCGAACGGTACCTCATATGTCCTCAGCTTAAACGCAGTTGACCGAGACTCGACCGGATATGTCGATTTTGAGAAGATGTTCGGCATTGAAGGTGTTGCCATGGTCAATGTGGTTGCAAACTACAATTCCAAGGACTACAAGAAAGATGGGAAGAAGCTGAAGACCATGATCACCCATAACGATGGTGGTGAATGGGACTACCTTCCACCACCTGCGAAGGATGCCGATGGAAAGAAGTTTGGTTGCAGCGGCTCCCTCGACAAATGTTCACTGCACATCCACGGTTATACCGAGCGAGCTGATAAGTCCCATGTCTTCTACTCTCAATCAGCCATCGGCTTGATGATGGGTACTGGCAATGTTGGCGAATATCTCTCCGGCCTGAACGAAGCTGATACATTCATGACTGCTGATGCTGGAATCACGTGGAAGTCAGTCAAGAAGGGTTCATACATGTGGGAATTTGGAGACCAAGGATCCATCGTCGTGATCGTTAAGGAGCGAACACCAACCAAATTCATTCACTACTCTTTGGATGAGGGCGATACTTGGAAAGACTACCAGTTCTCGGATCAGGAGGTCGAAATCGACGATATCACTACTGTTCCTAGCGACACTTCTCGGAACTTCCTCCTGTGGGGTTACAACGGGGATGATATTTTTACTGTCAACATCGACTTCACTGGACTTACGGATACTCAATGCAAGCTCGACGAGAACAATGTCGAAGGCGGAGACTATTATCTCTGGACACCAAAGCATCCTAACCAGAAAAATGACTGTCTCTTCGGCCATGTCTCGCAATATCACCGCAAGCGGACGGAGTCTAAGTGCTACAATGGGAGAATGATTCCTCATCTCCACGACATTGCGAAGAACTGCACTTGCACCAGACAGGATTTCGAATGGTAAGTACTAGGCTCTTGTTGTTTTATGATTAGTTGTTAACAAACGAACAGCGATTTCAACTACGAACGCCAGACCAATGGTTTATGTAAACTCGTCCCAGGCTACTCACCTCCGGAACATTCCCAGGTTTGCGACACTGACGATACTGTCGAATGGTATGAACCCACCGGATACAGACGTATCCCCATCACAACCTGCGAGGGGGGCAATGAAATGGACAAGGGCTTCCCAAAAAAATGCCCAGGCAAGGACGACCAGTTCAACAAGAAGTACGGCGCGTCTGGTGTCGCTATCTTCTTTGCTGTAACCATCCCTATTGCCGTAGCTACTGGTGTTGGATATTGGGTTTGGCGTAATTGGACCGCGAAGTTCGGTCAGATTAGATTGGGTGAACAATGTAAGTCTTCTCCCCTCCTCCGCTCTACAATTCATACTAATAATGTAGCAGCATCATTTGACGGCGAAGCACCCTACATAAAATACCCAGTCCTAGTGATAGCCGGCCTCGTAGCCGTCATCCAAGCCATCCCACTCCTCGCCGCCAGTCTCTGGCGCTCATTCAGCGGTATGCTCGGTAGAGGTAGCAGCAAAAGGTTTACAACCAGAGATAGTTTCGCAAGAGGAAGAGGAGATTATGCGGTTGTGGACACGGATGAGGGTGAGCTTTTGGGGGAGGATAGCGATGAGGATGTATGAATACCACGAGATTGGAACGGGGAGAATGGTTAAATGAGGTGATGGATACTGGATGGGGGCTTGGCTTTCTTCTTTTGTGGTATTAGATAGCGGGTTGGGTTCCATTGCAGCGTGTATATCAATCACTCGGTCAAAATGAGCTCTTTTGTATACACCTTTCCAACTATGAGAGAAAGGGAAAGGGGAGAGATGATTTGGGGAGGATCAGGTGGAAATTGGCACGTGCCAATCCTTATCGATGACAAGTAGTCCTTTATCAAAGTCCCCCTCGGAGATCGTCCCAGCGCCAAAAAGCACTTCGTATCACAAACACAATGCCCACAACCAATGAGACATTCATGATTTCAACACAACAGTACAAGTCGTGTCGTCTCTAGCCAGACTGGTTTACAGATCTCCGGTTCCAGCAATGGGCATGGCGTGTTGTTATTGGAGGCGTTTCCTGTGGTAGGTTTTGACGGTATTGTATCTTTCAATTGCAGATTCTTGACCTTCTCAGCTGTTTTCCTTCACTACTTCTGTGTGAAAGAAATTTTTGTTGTTTGAAATGATGGACACATTAATGGATACGGAGCGTTTCAGTCCTTATCGTGCGGATGGGAAGCTGGTGAGTATGCGAGCTTTTGGAGTTGAGCTGGGGATTGACAGATAGATAGTATGGCTTCGTGTGCGTTGTTACTGGTGCTCAGCAAACCGTTGGACAGGCTATCATTAAGGAATTAGCTGGTGGGTCTCTCCGGATGCCAATTGGCTCCTCGCACATTCCGGGAGGATGCCAATTAATCTCTTAGGATTGTGGAAGAGCTTTGCTAACCTCAACTGATAGCTCACGGTGCAGCTTGTATCTACGGTATGCTCTCGAAACTCCTCCTGCTTCCTCCCCAGACTTCTAGACCGAAACGGCGCATATTCTGACACGGCGTAGCCTGCGATCGAGGAACCAGCTCCGGATATGGCCCTCTGATCGAATCAGTCGCAAAAGAATACCCCAACACGAGAATAATCGGGTACCCCTTCAACGTAGCCAAGGAAGAAGAAACCCTCGGCCTAATCGACGATGTTCTCAATTCCTGGGGCCGTCTGGACGTCTAGGTCTGCTCATCCGGTCTCCTGGGTCCCCCTCACTCGAAGCTACCACTCCCGCCGATCTCCAAAAATGCTTCGAAGCAAACATCATGGCTCCTTTCTTCGCGCTGAAGTACGCGCCGCGTGCGATGGCGAAAACCACGCCGAAACAGGCGTATCCGAATGCTGCGCCTAAAGATCATAAATATGGGAGTATTATTGTGGTTAGCAGTGTGGCAAGTACGTAAGGGGGTGGTTGGGGTTCATGTTATACTATGAGTTCTCATGCGGCGCTTGGGGGGGGTCAGGAGTGGGGTTGGGGTGCTGAAGGGGACCGGGGTTAGGATCAATTGTATTGCAGCGGGGCAGATTTATGTTGGTGTTGATTTGAAAGGGGTATGTGGTTCTTCAGCCGTTTGGGAGACGGATGCTGATGTGGTGTAGTTCGATATGCGGGGTATGGCTTCGCAGTTCCCTCCTGCAAGTTTACAATCTAAAGAGGTATGTTTCTGAATTTTCTCACAAGATGGCATATCTGACCTGTCGTTAGACTGTCGAGAAGAGCAACGGATTAGAGCGTTCCGGGCTATCTATTGAAGTTGGGCGTGTAGCTGGATTCTTGGCCAGTGGGTTCAGTAGTTATGTCCATGGAGCTCCATCGTAGTGGATGGTGGATCAACGTGAATACTTCTCACCCTTGAAGAGCACAAGTGCTGACATACTTTAGGGCGGTGAATCCCTTAACTGTTCCTATCTAGTCAGTCGGTGTCAAGGATATATCGGAGTACAAAATATGAAAGATGTTAGTTGATCATGTCCTCTTCTCACCTATTAGGGTCGAAATGGCCATATAAATGTGATGATAGATGCGCAGCACGGAAAATCTGGACAAATGCCACCAAAGAGATGGCTTTTCAATATTATTAGATTACTAAGAAGTATGGAATCACTATTATAGCGCATAATTGAAGTCCAGAAAACACCCAATAGACTACCAAAGGAGCAGAAAGCTCTTTGCTGACGCCTAGAAAGTCACATAGGATTCGAGTAGAAGGAACTCCTCCAGACCTACTCCCTGTTGAAGCAGGACCACCCCTTTATAGTGTCATCATCCTTCTCCTCACAGGCAATTCTGTGCCTTTCTTCTCGTCATTCCCTGCCGGTGTAGTCATAGCAGCACATTTATCATCAATATCCAAACCCGTTCGCTCTCCTTGTCCTGGCAGGATAACTTCGATGCTGAGATCTGGATCTCTGGAGTAGACGCGCAAACCTAGCATGCACACGGCGTTCCATGGATCTACATCGTTATCATCATCGCCAGTAGGTGGGTCGTATGAGAGGGCGTGTAGTTTGGCCCACTTGTAATCGCTGTCGGAGCTCGACTCGTCTTCTGAGTCAGCTAAGATGGGAGCTGAGGGATGTTGGCTTGAGCCCGCATCGTCGTCTTGGAGGGGACTATGTGTCGTCGATGATCTTTGTAAGGGCACGTTGGTAGCGGGCTGTGTTGTGGCTACATCTGCCACAGTTGGTGGATTGGCTTCGCCTTGAGCAACTACTTGCTCGCTGACGTTCTCGGATCTCTGGAGAGCAGCAGCATTAGGCGGCGAGGCACTAGGACCGGGCTTGGTGGTCACCGTATCCGCCTGCTTTGAGATAGAAGAAGTCCCGGCGTCCCCAGGAGTAGAAGTACCAGTAAGTATCTTTGTCTTTGCAGCCGCGTTTGGGATCATTTGCCGCCGTCTTTTCTCCTCGTGTCTCCGCATTCGACGTACTCGGCGCTCCTCTCTCGCCTTCTTCTTCTTCCACTCCTCATCCATCCTCATTTTCATCTGTGATTCCATATGTCCAGCGCCTTTGGCATGCGCCATATCATACGACATCCCGACTTGCGAGAACTTCTCATTGTTTGTTTTGTCTCGACACATGTCCTCCACAACCTTTTCAACAGGATCCTCTCCGATAAAACGCCTCGCAAGGATCTTGACAAAGACACAATATGTGCCTTGCTTCAATTCGGGGAGATCTACTGCCACACTTCGTTTCATGAAAGCTTTGCCATGGCTGCGGGCCACGTAAGCGTGGGCGTCCAGATTTTCGATCGAGTGCAGACGAAAATTCAACGTAAACCAGTATTGGCCTTCGAGGCCGCGAAAGTAGCGTTGATCGAGTTGCGAGAGCACTATGACCACTGGTGAGTCTTGCTTGAGAGTGAACCGAAAAATTTCGCGGTAAGTGACGTTCCAGGGGACATCGACGCCTGTCCACTCTTGAGTCAATCTCCATTCTGATTCCGGCAAGAAGACCCGGGTGCGGTCTATCACTTGAAACTTTTCGAGGAAGTCTTTGTAGGAAATCCAGAAGACGCTGTCCATTCCTTGGTGGTGGTCGAGCTCCAGAAGAGTTTCTGCAGTCCACTCTTTAGACCCGTCGCTCCAGGCGCCTAACCAGTCTCCCTGGTTCGTCATGCCTCGCTTGCCCCACGGATTTCTAACTTTGTCAGACTGTTGAGAGCATGGCTATCAAGTTATATAAAGCGTCTTACCTGAGTTTAAGTAGTCTTTCACCTCCCTTTCGTTCCCTGACTTCCATGATGATGTATGCATGGCCTTCCCTAATCCCTGATCGGTCTTGATGGTCTACAACTCCAGTTGCGCATCCGAACAAGAATTCTTTGTTGACCCTCTTCAACTCATCATTCCAAAAATCATCTTCGTCCAAGATGTCAGAGACCACGAGCTCAGTTGTAACACCACCTGTGAGGTCTTCAAGACCCTCTCTAAAATAACATGTGTTAATTGACACAACAGACTCTAAAGCAGACACAGATACCTCTGAGGTAGAAAACGAAGGGGAAGTCATACCCAGGCCATCCCCCATCTAACGAATAATAGTCCCCATGAACTTTGGCGTAGGCTTTCTCAAGAAGAGGGAGCCATGTTTCGTTTTGGTCTCGACAACGCGCACCCCACAAGGCCTTTGAGCCAGTTTGGTGAATCTCCCGGTGTTCATTCTCTGCATCTTCACGTTCAGTCTTCATCAAGACCCATCTTTCGTTCGAAGGTATGTCCCAATCAGCAGACGCGAGGTACAAGTTGTCATCGATAACTGATGAGATCCATTCGCCATCTGTGCTTGTTCAGCTTGCAGTTGGTATTGATCATGGGCTCTGCACACCTCTGTAGAAGAGGAAACCATAGACGCCAATGCCTAATAAATGCAAATCCCTGCTCAGTAATGTTCCTCTTCCTCTAACAGTCAATCGTTGAACGCTTACTTGTCTCCTTTGCTACGCATATACGATCAATCATATTTGGCATATTTGCCAGCGCACTCAACGAAGCCATCAGCCAGCAGTTCCCAAGGTTACTGCTTTGTTTGATATCCGCTACAAAATACGGTCAGATGAGTCTCGAGAAGTTGAGTTTAACCTTACCTGATGATGCTTTTCCTGGCAAAAATGTTGGATCCTTGAAAATCTTCTGCTTTTTGTAAGCCGATTATTCTGCCTTGTAGGATTCATTTCCCCGTTGAAGCTTACCCGGACACGCTTTACAGATTGTGGTAGGGAAGCGTTGGGCACAAACTCGACTCGTCGACAAGGACACTTGAGGTCTCCCTTGGGTAGACAAGGACACTTGACGTCGGAAGGATCAGGAATTGGAATCTTCCATCTCACCGGATTTGTCAAAGTGCCAAGACAGTGACCTATCTCGAACTTGAGATCGTTATCAATATCGAAATGAGGGTCTCGGTATCTCTGGTTCACTCGTTTGTGTTCTTCCACTATTTTTGCAACTTTTTTCCTGCAAGCCTCAGCCTTCTCTTCGAATTCCGCCGTCACCAGTTGGCCTTGCGGCGTTACAGTTGGCTGGGGCCGCTCCGAAGCCGGTAAGACCGCAGTCACATTACTGAAGATCTTGACGCTGAAGCGCGACCAGATGTCGTGAACAGCATTCTGCGGTGGGGCCCATGGTCGTCGCTTCCGCGGAGGAGCCATATCCCTGGGTGGTCCTCTGGAATCGCTATCATCAGACTCACTTGATTGAGACATTGCAGAGAGGATGGGGAGAGACTATTTGAACGCGTTGGAAAAAGCCGCTTCTTGATTTGAGATTCGTTCAAAGACTTCAGTAACAGAAGAATGAGATCGAATGCTGCGGGCAAGGCTCTAGCTCCCACCCTCTTATCTGAAAGAAACCGCGGCTCTGCCACATGGCGGGGTTTGCTGCACGCTGAATGGCTATGTAGCATTAAATTCCCAGCTCATATTGGGACATGGTATATGCGCCTTCGCGTGTGCGAAGCTCCTATTAGCTGGAGAGCTCATTGATGCCGTGCGTGACGCAGCCTTACCGTCAGTCTTGAGCAGAATTGGACAATGTCAAGCCTTCTTGGGCTCACCAAAACAAATCAGATCTGTGTATCGCGGTTGGCTTCTATTAATAACTGCGCAACAAAATCGAACTTTTGGCAGCAAATGACTATAAAAGAAGCAAACAGGAATCCAAGAGCTCGAAAGACAGTGAGCTGCTATGTTTTTGGTCCAGCTTTGCACTCAACACACGACACTCGACGATGTCAATTGGTCATGATTGGGCTTGAAAATAAGTCTTTTAGAGATTTGGCAACTTAAAACAAACAATTTAACTATCTATAGACGAACGTGCTGACTATATTTGAGTGCTGATGATAACGATGATTTCTTCGAGAAGAAGACTTGTTGATCAAATGCGCTGAAGCCATTCCGAACCGACGGGAGCGGCCGGCGCTTTCTTTCACCAAACCAATTCTGCCCACATTCCTCTTCTTCTCCTTCTCCCACTCCCTCAATATGTCTAACACCCTATTATTATCCAGCGACGCTTTTCAAGTCTCGAAAACCTGCGAAACCTACTCTATAACTACCCAACAGTTCAACACCCTTCTTTCCCGAAGCGTAAAAGCCAAAGCCACGGCTTATTGTCCCTACTCGCAATTCCGCGTAGGCGCAACGATCCTCACGCACGACGATCAATATATTGATGGCGCGAACGTCGAAAATGCTTCATATCCGGTAGGAACATGTGCGGAGCGCGTAGCGTTTGGAAAGGCTATCACGGAGGGTCATAAAGGGTTCAAGGCTGTGGCTGTTGCAACGGATATTAGCCCGCCTGCGAGTCCATGCGGGATGTGCAGGCAATTGTTAGTACTCTGTTGCTACTCAGATTCCAATTGGGTTCTAGAAAAGATGCAAGAATTGCTGCAAGAGATGGCTAACATTGGTTCGTGATAGTATTAGGGAGTTCTGCGAGTTGGATACGCCGATTCTCATGTTTGATAATGATGGGGCCTTTGCAGTTGCGACGCTGAAGGAGGTACGTGGAAGTCCTTGGCTTGGATTGGCGAATAAGGAAGGTATTGAGGCTAATCATATCCAGCTGCTGCCAATGTCGTTCGGCCCTGAAGCTCTCCCTCCACCAGGCTCCTTACCAGCGCGAGGCTGAAGACGAGGATGAGCCGATACTTTTGGATGCGAGTGGCTTTGGATACGATTAATGATTACACGGCATCTTGAGAGATGGGGCTGTCACATGCGGCATCGTTGGATTCAATAGAGGGGCATAGAGGGGTCAACAGCAGACACCTCCCAAGCCGACCCTGCATCGTCAATCCACAATCCCTTCCAACTCCTCTGCTATGATTGGAGCTCTAGCACGTTGCAACATGCGCATTTGATATCCTCAATATCCTCAGCATGAGTCTCTCCACCAATTAATCCGAAGTCTCATCTGGCTCTTCGCCCATACTCCGATTTGCAAAAATGTTGTCAACAGTTTGCAAACTGACTTCGGTAAATAGCTGCAACAGCTAAGGATATAAGACCGGGGACCTACAAGCCGGGAGGCTTCATGCCCATCACTCACCTAATTATTATGCGTCCAAATCAAAAAAAAAAAAATGCCTGCATCGCAGCTGGGGAAGCTTGATTTTGCAATTTGTTTCACGGCACGCAGCAAAAGGCAGTTCAAGTCATATATTTCTCCGCACGATTTATACCTTGCAAGCTCTGATCCTAGCCTCAAATGTCACACTTATCTACTTCCGGCCGTCTCTCGCTCCAACACTACCCATCCGCTCCTATGGTGGTCTAGAACCCCGCTCTACTTTCCAGACTCAAGCATGACTACCGATCTGCGGACGATGGAGAGACGATACTCATGGGTGTTGACTAGAACATTTAGGCAGATCTAACAGCTTGACAGCTGTAGTTCGGCCCTCTCGTGGCCCGAAGCGACAAAGTGCGTATCGAGCCAGCTTGGCGATAACTGCTATAGACAGGTAGGGCAGCGGTGGCCAGGTAGGTGTTGTTCCCACTTTCTGCTCGTGGCCACACTGGCGCAGCTATATAGAAGGAACTATTTTCGCATATTTTTTCTGTTCTTCATTCAAGTCTGTACTCTTTGCACAAGTTTTAATCAAGGCCCATTTCCTGGAAGCAAGTATGGGTATACATATGCCAAATATCCACAATACATACTTCGTTGCCGTCATAGCCACAGTTGGTGGTATGCTGTATGTCACCCTTTACAAAGACTCAACGATGCTGGCTAGCTGACAATATCCATAGCTTCGGTTTTGATATCTCTTCTATGAGCGCTATCGTTGGAGCAAATCAATACCTTGAATACTTCGACAACCCTCATGGCATCATCCAAGGTGCGATTGGATCAGCTCTTGCCGCCGGTTCAGTCGTCAGCTCATTGATGGCTGGTGTGACAGTTCTAGCGAATATCACCAAACCGCCCACACCAAACCGCCCACACCAAACCGCCCATACCAAACCGCCTACACCAAACCGCCTATATTAGATCATGTGATAGTTCCGGCGATTTGTCACGTGATCCTATTCAAGCGATTTGCTCTGGCGGTTCGTTACCTGACTACGTTCGACTCACGCGCCTCGTAGCGAAGGAAGGGATTCACTAGTTATAGGAATACGGGAGCTAGCGCGCTAGCGCGTACACTGAGATAAATACTATTCTTATACTTATAGAACCTTTTCCTTCTCTCCTTAGTTTAGTATTTTTCGTAATATAGTACCTTCGTCGAAGCGTCTCCCCCGTAAGACCTCTTTTCGTCGAGCTGTTATATTATACTAAACTCTTTCCTCCTTCGCCTAGGAAGGCCTTAACAATATCCTAAACCAAACACAAACGGAACATACCAAAGCAAGAAATCAACAAAGAAACACCAGCATGTCTAGACGAACACGAAGCCCTACAAAGGGCAAGCCTGTTCTCGAACCCCCTAGTTTAGATGACAAGCAAGATATACCCCTTAACCCCTTACCTAGTTAGGATAATGAACTCCTTATGCTAAAGGCGAACCTCGTGGCCCTACAACACGCTCAAGCCAACCAAGCTATCGAGGCAAAGCAGACAAAGGAGTCTTTAAGTAACGTAGAGAAGATGATGCAATAGCTCCTAGCTCGTGATAAGTCGCGCGGTCGCTCATGTTCTCGACAAGCCCCTCATCAAGCCTCTCGTTCTCCCTCTTACTACTGACAGCCTTCTCAAACTCCTCGAGACCCTCTCCCAACTATCGAACAAACCCCCCCGCGTATTACGCCTGCCTCCGACATCTCGCATACCGACCACAAGTACTCGAAGAAGCTCCCTGACCCAAATCCTTTATCAAACAGTATCGACCCTATCTTCGAGGCCTAGCGCATTCAAGTCAAGGGCAAGCTTCGAGCTAACGCAGATCACTACTCTACTAAGGAAGACAAGATGTTCTATCTTTTCAACCGAACAACAGGAGATGCGCAAAAACACTTGCTCCCGCGATACGATAAAGATTCCCCCCTCCGATTCACTTCGACTACTGAAATAGTCCAACACCTAGCAACTATCTATATCAACCCAAACAAGACGCGCGATACACACTTTGCCTACGGCCGATTGTTGATAAAGGCCAGCGAGACATTCTTAGGATTCCAGACAACCTTCCTATACCTAGCTGGCGAAGATCAAGTCCCAACTGAGAACCTTCATATGGACCTGTTCGATAAGATCACTACGCAACTACAAGAACGCCTGGCCGCAACCCTCATCGACCTCGATACATATGAGAAGCTGGCTACGCGCTGCCTTATGCTCGACTCCGAACTCAGACAAATCTCTACTCGTATTGACTATCAAAAGCGATTCAAGGAAGACAAGGCTCCCCTGAGCTCTGAAGTTGCGAAGCCAGTATATACAACCCGCGAGACTCGACCTTCCCCTACCTTCGTAACTATACCGGCAGCTCGACTAAGCCCAGCTCTACAGCCTGAAAATCAATAACTCCGGACCTCACTCTCAACCCCTGTACTAGCGACAGACAAGCCTACTACTTGTTTCAACTGCGGCAAACCCGGCTACTTCTCACATGGCTGCCCCGAACCCAAGCGCGTGGATTTGAAGGATATCGAGGAAGACGAAGACGAGGATAAATCTAAGTCGGGAAAAGAAGACGCCTAGGAAAAGACTTCTTCTTAGGCAAGTTTGGAGTTAACCTCTCGGAGGTCGACTTGAGTCAGTTAGTTAGTAGCCTACACTTGACTATACCCTGTACTTTATCATAAAATGGATATACTGTTAAACTAAAAGCACTAGCTGACTCTAGAGCAAATAGTTTCGTTTTCATCGATATACACTATGCAATCGATATCACCAAGTTCCTGAACTTGAAAGCCCAACGCCTGCCACGACCGATTAATGTCAAAGGATATAGTAGCAAGATTAACAATACTATCACACACTTCCTATAACTACACTTGACTATCGATAGCCGACGGCAGTACAATATACCCCTCTTAATTCTCGATCTCGGAACTCACGACCTAATCCTTGGCCGCAAATGGTTCGTATACTTCGGTATCCTTATTAATACGAGACGCAATAGTCTACGCTAGCCAGATCACCTAGAGCCTTCGTATTCTGTAGTCAAGGAGATCCCTGTACTACGAAGCACCCTCTCGCTACAATAGATTACAGACTCCTACTAAGCCAACATCTATGCGCGGGACCGCGTATTCGACCGTGAAGACTAACGACGTGCTACTGGCCGTAAAGCTCCTATACCTGCGTACGTCGAGGATACTGATGAAGCTGAAGAGGAAGCTTACGAATCTGACTCTGCGTACTCCACGGATAACACGGTTTTCGAAAAGGATATTTGTACAAACCGCCTTACGGATAATACGAGTAATAGCGAGCCACCTAGCGAGGATAAAGCTGAAGCCACAAAGCCCATAAGACCTACCTAGAAGCCTACTCCCCTACGATCACATAAATAGGACACGTAGAGCGATATACACAAGATAGAGGACGAGTTAGCTGGGGTCATACAAACGAAATCCATGCTATACAAGAAGAGACCGTTCCCTGAGACCAAGCCTAAAGCTACGAAAGCTACGACTATTAATATCGCAGCTATTAGCGCCCTAGGAATACACTACAATATACGAGTCGAGAAGAACGAGGCATTCACAACTAGCTTGTATAAAATCGATCGAGTTCTTCAAGAGCGTAAAGAAGAACCAAGTGCAGAAGAACCCGAGGATTGGGAAGCGGCCCTAAAGAAGGTCTTGCCAGAGCAGTACTAGGACTTTACGGACGTCTTTTCGAAGGCCGAATCTGATAAGCTACCGCCGCACCGTCCGTACGACTATAAAATCGATCTCGAAGATAAAAACAACCTTAGTTTTAGCCTACTGTACAAGATAACAAACGAGGAGCTAAAGACTATCAAGCAGTACTTGATCGACAACCTCAACAAAGGGTTCATTGAACTTAGCCAAGCCCCTTTTGCTGCGCTTATTCTTTTCGTCAAGAAGCCTAACGGGACCTTACGGTTTTGCATCGACTTCCGTAAGCTCAATCAAATCACCCGTAAGAACCGCTACCTACTCCCATTAATTGATGAGACGCTCGCCCGGATCAGTAAGGCCAAGATCTTCACGAAGCTCGATATTCGATAAGCGTTTTACTACATACGTATAGACCCCTAGTCTAAGGAGCTGACAACGTTTCGAACTCGATATAGCTCATACAAGTGCAAAGTACTCCCCTTTGGTTTGACTAATGGCCCTTCAACCTATTAGCGCTATATGAACGATGTCCTATTCGACTACCTTGATGACTTCTGTACAGTATACCTAGACGACATTCTGATCTACTCGGACGACCCCCTTGAGCACGAGTTACATATCAAAAGGGTCCTACAACGCTTACGCGATACTAGTCTACAGGTTAATATTAAGAAGTACGAGTTTAGCGTTACGAAGACAAAGTACCTCGGGTTTATTATATCGACAGATAGCATCGAAGTCGACCCCGACAAGGTTACAGTTATCCGAGACTAGAAGGAACCTATAATAGTACGAGGCATACAATCCTTCCTAGGGTTCTATAACTTCTACTATCGCTTTATTCGCGACTACGGAGTAATCGCTAAGCCGCTAGTACGTCTTACAAAGACAGGAGTACCTTTCTACTTTAACAGAGAATACTAGGAGGCTTTTGAAGAGCTCAAAGCTCGACTAACATCATCTGATATCCTACGTCACTATGACCTTAAGCTGCAATCAATGATCGAGACTAATATATCAGATAGAGTAATTGCTAGAGTATTATCGCAGTTGCATCCTAATAGCCAATAGTACCCTATTACATACTTCTCAAAGATAATGGCCCCCGCTGAATATAACTATAGTATACACGACAAAGAAATGCTTGCAATTGTTAAGTCGCTAGCTGAATAGCGTACTAAACTTCAAGGGACTACTAAGCGTATCCAGATCTATACGGATCACAAGGCCCTTGAGTATTTTATAACTACGAAGCAGCTTACAGGTCGACAAGCTCGCTAGGCTAAAGTACTAGCTAGCTATCACTTCATAGTAATATATCGCACTAGAAAGCAGAACGCTAAGGCCGACGCACTGACGCGACGCGATAATGAAATCGACCTCTAGAACAAGCTGACAGCCGAATACCGCACCCAAGCCTTCTTATCACAGGACCAAGTCGACCCCCGCGTTCTTTAAGACTTAGGCATTAATATCGATGAGATCGAACTAGCGCCTATCGAGGAGCCTTAGTTTGATGAACTAGTTGGTCTCCTTGATCGTTTACTACAAGACAACCGCGAAGCCCCTTCCTTGCAAGCACTTCGAAGATAAGCATCACGTAAAGAGTCGGAGTTTACGCTAGAGGATGGATTACTGCTTTACAGAGGACGCCTAGTAGTCTTAGCGGTTAGTAACCTACGGACCGAACTCATTCAGGAAGCCTACAACCAAGTGTCAACAGCCTACCCTAGCTGTGATAAGACCTACAAGCTATTACGGCCTAGATACTACTGGCGTGGCATGCTCGCGGACGTCGAACGATTCGTACGCAACTATTAACCCTGTCGACAAGCTGATATTCCGCGAGACAAGACCCCTGGAATACTACACCCATTACCTATCCCAGAACACCCTTGGCAACATGTGACCATGGATTTCAAGTCAATACCAAAAGACAAGTACGGCTACGATAATGTCTTTATAGTTGTCGACCGGCTGAGCAAGCAATTAGTCTCTACACTATGTCACAAGACTATTATAGCTGAAGGCATAGCTCAAATCTATATCAATAGAATCTACCGATACTACGGCCTACTAGGGTCAATAGTATCGGACCGGGGACCCTAGTTCGTATTACATTTCTGGGCTAAGTTCTGCTGTATTCTAGGTATCAAGCTTAAGCTCTCTATAGCTTTCCACCCCCAAACTGACGGCCAGACCGAAATTATAAACTAGTATCTTGATCAACGCTTGCGCCCCTTCGTTAACTACTATTAAGACAACTAGTCTGAACTCCTGCTAATAATAGACTATACCTAACTCACGCTACTATATAGTAGCATTGGAATAGCGCCCTACGAATTGATTAATAGACGGCTACCCCGAACCTCCTTTGATTAGAACACTCCTACGGCTACCACGGTAACAGAGAAATTAGGTCAGGAGAAGGCGCGCCAGGTCGCAACACGTATGCAGGAAGTACTAAAGCTAGGCAAAGAGCTAATAGCTAAGGCTCAAGCCAAGAAGGAGGCAGACGTCAACGCTTACCAACGACCTATTAACTTTAGAGTAGATAACGACGTCTATGTATCTACTAAGAACTAGAAGACGCAGCGACCGAGCTACAAGCTCGATCACCAGATAGTAGGCCCCTTTGCGATCACGCGCCAGATTAGTAACTCCTACAAAGTCAAGCTCCTAAAGACGTTGAAGATACACAATATATTCTCTCTAGATCAACTACGTAAGTCGGCAGACGACCCCCTACCAGGCTAAACAAACGATCTACTGCCCCCAATTATAGTCAATTCCGAAGAGGAATAGGAGGTACAAGAAGTACTAGCTTCGAAGCTAGTTGGCAAGTAGCTACGATATAGAGTTCAATAGCTAGGTCATGACGAAGATCTCGAATAGTACCTTGCAGTTAATTTCAAGTACTTACTACACAAGCTACAGGAGTACCACC